>JAYMSU010000715.1:0-12457 GCA_036897765.1 Erodium chrysanthum | reverse complement strand
GAAACAACTCAAAAGGGTCTTTCAATGGGGCAGAGCATGAGTCAAGACCCCAATTCTCGGACACTTTACAAATTTGGGCAAAATGTTCACATGCCAAGGCCAGTGCCACCTCACCATTGTATTCGTTTACCTTAAAGATCAAGAGGGTCACAACTGATAGATCCCTTAATTTAGGGGTGAGCCCAAAGTAAAAACGAGAGAAAGTATAATAGTGTAACAATAATTAGGATTAAGAAAAATTTGTTAGGTGATTCAAGTTGTAGGTAGTATAATTAGTATTAGTTGACTTCAAATTAATTTATCCAGTACACCTTATTCATGACACGTTTCTATTGGTTGTTCTAAAGTCAACACAATTTTTAGTTTGGTTTGTGCCTACTTACCAACAAAGCCCTAGAATTTGTAGAACCAATATTTGAGTTGTATCCAAATTTCTTGGGTTGGTCTACGTAGTGATTGGACCACCGTCAGCGGTGCAGAAATGCAATCACATAAAAGAAAATAAAGTGTGCACCACTACCACATGACAACGCACACAACAGTATGTGGTTGTCAGAAAAGTATGGTAAAGGTAAGTGAGAAATTGTTCCATTAGGAGACGATGTCACTCAGACGTAAAATTTGTGTGATAAAAACCTACTGATATCCTCGGACGTCACTCCGAGAATAAAAGAAGACCTAAGTGGAAAATAATGAGTAAATACTATCGATGAAAAAAAGTAGTAAAGATGAATAGCATAACAAAATAGTGGAAAAGATGCAAGAAATCCAGCAAGCGAAATACAAGTAAGGGAATCAAGAGGGAAGAATAAGTCATGGGTCGGCGGTTCATAGAACTCAAGTGGAAAGTCATCTGGGTGTCACACGATATCTCAGTAAATAGAGTAGATGCACTCCCATCATGGTCATAGGATTTTTGTCCTGCTAGGATTTTGTTCGATCTACATAGCGTAGCACAAAGCCATCATGTATTTTGAAGTGAAGTCTCGTCTCCTTTTATAGCCTCGTCAGATAAAAGGTAAGTCTTCAAAATTTGAAAACTTCACATGATTGCGGTGTCGTTATCTGTGATTTGAAATTCGAATCTTTGATTGATTCAATCATTCGTGGGATGCGTCATTGACCCAAATAAGACTTTATGATGTTCTGAGGTGGCTTCGTGTAACATCCCGCCGGCCTCTGCCGCGTGGATGTCAGGTCTGCAGCCCAATACACCCCAACCCATCTGGCCTGTAGCACACCCAGGTTGTTGGTGGGAGTCGAACCTGCGACCTGCCACCCTTTATTAGCAGAGCCTTGCAGGATGCTAACACCAATTGAGCTGGGATGTTACAAAAAAGTGCACTTTTATATGTGAGTCACAAGACCCTCCGATACGGCCACCCGCTCTCCCGGCGGTATTGGTGACATCACACAGAGCTGCAGCTCACACACCCCAACCCATCTCTGCAGGATCTTTCTAGACGTCTGAACAGTGGGTTGTTGGTGGGATTCGAACCTGCGACCTCCCACCCTTTATTACCAGAGCTCTAAGAGATGGTAACACCAATTGAGCTCGGGAGATTCAAATCTGACTAAATACAATCATAGTAGTGCAAAGCTTCCCTAGCTAAGAAATGGGCAACCCTGTTAGCTGATCGACTAATATAATGGACTGACACTTCTTGTAACATGCGTAGAAAGTGTACACAGGTTGAAATAACTAAACCAATCAGGGAAAATAAATTTGCCTCCTACTGGATAAGGAGACGTATACACTGACAATCTTTGCAAAAAGTCTCCTTGTATTATTTTTTGTTGCAGAAACATCCATTGAATTTTCAAAACATTGTAACCGCACCCGACTTTGACGGAACCCGTTTGGATGTAACGGATTATTCGTGAATAGTCTTCTTTTCCCTTTATGATTCTCGGACAAAAAAAATAGAAAAAGGGGTGTGATTGCAACGTTTTGAAAATCCAAGACGTGTTTATGCAACCAAAAATAACACATGGAGTTGTAAAAAAAAACAGATGGTATAGGAGTTTTTTTTTACATTTATCCCTGTGTAGTGTAAATTTGATGAGAAAAGGAAAATAGTTGTTTGATACTTTGACGTGAGTGACAGAAATAACAAAATGAGCTAAAAATTGAGCTGCTTTATTAGCATTGTGCTGAACGATTTTTAAATTTAACCATTTAAGTGTGAAAAAACGAAAAATAACTTCGAAATGTTTAATGCAAGTTTATGCTTGGAACATTGAAACAATGTAACCAAAACGTTATCATAGTTGATGTTCAGATTAATATTGACATCATTGTTCAACATGATACCATGATATACCAAACATCCTCAATCAACTCAACAAATTAATCAAAACTAGTTCATCAAATTTAAGTGTTTCTTTCAATGACCGTATGTATATAATGTTTACATAAACCCAACTGATTATCAGGGCGAGATTTAACTCCAACAATAGGAATGTAGAATAATAATACACGCATACAAATTGCTTACCGTCTTTTGAATACAACTGTAACTATGATATTTCATCAAATATCTGAATCGATTAAGAATATGATATCCTCACTTGGGATATGAGCTCGGTCTTAATGTGCCTACCTCAAAGGATGATCTCGATCTTGTCATTGAGGAAGGACTGGTGGAGAAATAGTGCGAGTATTGTATGATCTGCAATGGCTGCATTTCTGCCCAATTATATGAAAGTACACTTCCGTTGTGTCATTACAGTCATTACACAGAATCCAAACCTGCAAATCTTACGTGTGTCAATATTTGAATTGAAGGAAACATGGATATATTGCACACACTGAATCGATAGAAGTTTCTAGAAGCAAGCACCTTCTTATTCCGGTAATCCTCAGGCATGAGTGTTGCCTCTATCTGGAGAAACACCGTTTAAACGAGTTAGTACGGGTAACTAGTTGAGAATGGTGTATACTTAGGGGTAGCTAAGTGTGATTATCCCTAAAACATACACAATACTGTACATCATTGTACAAGGTTTAGAAGCACAAAAGTCTTAATGAAAATGAGCAAAATATCATAATACATACCTCCTCATCGATTCTCTTCCAAGCTCTAGACATGTCGATCACTGACTTGGAGCATATGGGACAACAATATCTAAGAAATATTCAAAATTAATACGTGTTAGGAACATAAACTGCCAACAAACTAGCAAAAGTTAGAAACAAGAAAGTGCTCACTTGTCACGCTTGATCATCTCATTGTAGCATTCACTGTGCATTGTGTGTCCACATTTCATCACAGCGGTGTCTTTCATGGAGTCAAAAAGATACTATAAAAGGTACAATGTAGCATTATCATCAGAACATCAGAGACCATTTTAATCCTAAACAAGCTACTTAACAGGGCTCATGATACAAACCTCATAACATATAGGACAGTGGTGCCTCATAGAGTTCTCAACACATGAATGGTTATCACGCAAACTCACTGAGTAGCAAGATCCTGTTGACAAAACACAATAAGTTCGGGTATGTTCAAAGCATGCTATTGTGATTGAAAGACTTGTTTACTACTGAAAATATAGAGTGCGTTTAGGATTTGGGGTTGGAAACTTAAGAAAGGCAATTAAAAATTGGTTAAAAATGCTTATGCATAAAAGATATAGCAATATCAGAATAGCTAAGCACATGGATGGATCACAACCTCGCATATTAATTATTTAGAATCTTATCAGATATATGATCAATTTAACACAGTACAGGCTCATTCACTGTGATTTTGGAGAATCAAATAAGCAAATAAGTTAGATAACTTGCATATTTCAACATCAATCTGTTAACAATGACAAGGAGCTAAAGCAGGTTAGTAAGATGTTGAGGCAATGTTCTTTAAATTAAGTGGAATTATTTTGATACATCTTTCCAATATAAAAGCCAACATGTCTAAGATGAACACTAAAAACCGAACATATATAGATTGATAATTCACTAAACCATTCTAGTTGAAATGAAAAATCATCAGGGCGTGATTCTGAGCTGAATATACATACCACACTTTTTGCAGTGAAAGAAATTCTCAGACCCACCAACCCTGTTTCACAACATCAGCATATGTATGAATCACGATCATTAAAGACTTAACAAAGGCATAGATGACAGAGATCTAATCCTTTCTTTACCTGCAGATACCACAGTCATCACAATGAGCTGCAATTACAGTAAACCAAAATCATTAACATCTATAACCATGAAGCAAAAGTATGTAAACTATTAATTAAACATGGATGTGATGGTATAATTACATCATCATCGTAGAATTTGCAAATATCGCAGAAATATTCCCCCATCCTAACACCACAGTTGGTACAAACTCTAGCGATCTGTAACCAAATCATAAACAAAGTCACAATAGTGAACCCAAATAGATCAAATATTGGTACAAAACTGTGAGTTCTGGATTTCAAATCTGTATATACCGGCTGCTCAGTGTCACAAACCAAACAAATGACCTGCAAAAACAAACAAACAAATCTCTCAAATGCCTAAATAGAACAATAACAGAAACATGTGAACAAAATCTACAGAAGAAAACCCCCAAAAGTGACTCACTTGCTTCACATCTTGTCTAACAAGTTCATGCCGATCATAGATCTTGCTCCACGTGCTCTAGATCATGCAAATAACACAAACCCAGATCAGGAAAAGCAAAAACACACAAACCCATTTCACAAATCAAGCTAATCTATGAATCTGAAGAAAAAAATGGACAAAATCGGATTGAAGCATATATACCACGGCCTCGTTGTGGCAATGGCGGCAAGTGTAGACCTCGTTGCAGCAAGGAGCTCGAATCTGACATCTTCTTCTATAATGCTTGCATCTGAACCAAAACAAAGCAAAACCCACATCAGATCAGAACCAAAACAACGAACAGGAAATGAAATGAAATGGGAATCGAAGGTGAAGTATATACCCGTAGCCCATCTTCCCGTAATCGAGACGTTCATCGGCTGAGCCTTCCATGATTCTTGGAGAGAGTGGCAAGAACAGAGGGAAGAGCTCAGAGGAGGAGGAAGAAGAAAAGTTTCCTGATTTGGAAGGAAGATGGGGAAGGGGATGGGGTAGCTTTGTCTCGATTCCCGAAATTGACAAAATTAATAATAAAACCCATCTTCTTCCACAACCCCTTTACTTTATGTATCTTATCCTACTGCAATCAATTTTGGATCAATAACTATAGTACTCAAGCTTTTGATTCTCAAAATTTTAACTTAGAAATGCACTTTGTGACTTCTAAAACCAATTAAACATTAACACATAGATTTGTTTAACTTATTAAGTTCTTGAACGATGTGATGTGTAAAGACAAATAATCAAAATGTAATATCGTAATTTTATTAACTAGACGTATAAATAAACATTCTAAATCAAAATTTGAAATAATCTTCAAACAAACACAAGTAACAATTGAATGTGTCACTTTTGTTAAGCAGTATATATATTAATTCGTGCTCGTTAATAATATGACGATAAGAATCAAGTTTGAGGTTATTTTTCGAAATCATACCATCAATAATCACATATATGTTTTTATGGATTAATATAAGTTACAACAAATTTCCAAAAAGAATTCGCAAAAGGTAACTATAAAAATATCATAATAGAAAATTATATGAATTGAGTAACAATAAATAGTATCCATTGTCAAAAATAAAAAAATAGTATCGAGAAGGATAAGATGAGGTCAGAAGTGGGGCCCAGAGGAAAGGAAGTTGGCAGACAGCGCCGTTTTGTTAGCCAATGGCGTTGCTTCGATCGCCAACCTCCAAAGCAATCCAACCGTTTTTCAAACAAACTTCTGTCACAAACAATAATTCTAGTTTTTAATTCAATACACAAATCTAATCTACACAAATTTAATTACAGTTTTTAATACCACATGACATGACATCTAATCCACGGCACATAAATGAGACTTATAATACCCACGTGACATCTAATAATAAATACAACTTGTCAATCACATTAAAATGAAATCTATTATGCCATTAATTTATTGCCACCTTTCAAGAAAAAAAACTACATTATGAAATAATAATAATAATAATTCGACTATTACTGTTTTTGTCAGTATTTTCTTTTATCTCAAGAATGTCGTTGATTCGAAATCACAATCATTAATCATTTGCACGATGGTAATAAGTTTGTTTATCCATATGTAATTCACTTCTTTGAAAATAGTTAAAATTATATAAGTAAAAAAATGTCAGATGAATATCGCCACGTATCTCAAAATGTAATACGATTCATATTCATATTCATATATCCAATTCTTGTTCTAGGATATTTTCATCGTTTGATACTTCTTATTAATCCAACTTTTACAATGGTAAATATCATTTTAACATTTCACCTATGAGATACCATTTTAACCCTCAAATAGTTCAGCCGACTTGGCCTGCATTGGAGATGCTATGAGGAAAATAATGTGCATGCATGATTGAGTCACTGAGTGATACCCCAGATAAGCAACTTGCAGCAGAAAGACCAAATTCAATGGATATATAAAAAAACAATAATAAAATGCCTTCCAATCTTATCTTCAGCCGAATGCAGACATGAAACACCTGAGCCAAAGCTTCTCCAAAGACTCTGACAAAAGAGTACATGAAACCACACAATACAAACAAAGGATAACAAAAATAAAGGGAAGCACTAAACAGTATGCCATTACACTGTGTCTTACAAAAGCAGAGCATATTATTAGAGGCACATCCATGATGCCAACAAGGTTCATAACCAAGAAATTTACCTATATGACTTTATAAACACCCATGTTCCCAACAAAAGGACCCCAAGATTTATGACAGATTTTACCAATAATCTAATTTACACACACATTGAAGATCTGTTCATTCTTCTAAGATCTTCTCCTAAGCACAGTGTTAGTTGGATTTATAATTTAGTTCTACATGCACATATGTAGTGATATAGTTCAATCAATCTTATTGCCTATGTACAATGCATGCACAGTATGAACAACCATCAACTGGAACCTGGTTGGGTAATGAAGAGTAATGCCAAGGTCCATGAGCTACTTCTCAATTTGTCATCTTGCGAGAATCGGGTTTCCACAAGCCGATAAGGCATGCTTCCCCTCTTTGTAGACAAGGTTTCCTCTAACAAAGGTTGATAAAACTTTTCCTTCCAACTTCTTTCCCATGTATGCTGATATACTCTGCATGAAAAGAAACAGAAGTAGAAAACATTTCAGTAAATGAAGTCAACATAAGCATATACACCTAGATAGAGTTCGGAATTTTATTTTACAATATTGTTGTCTGTTTTTGTTTTATAATGTTTAAGAAGCCATGCTTCAATGCAAGTGTTTATCATAATAATCCAAACCTCAACCAGTTCTTTTTTTATAAACCATTTTTGTACCAAGATTTGGGTTCACTTGTTTATGTAGAAGCAAATGGTTCTTATCCATAAGACTAGTTACACCAGGGTTTGAAACTCTGGTCCTCCATTGTGCTGGTGGGAGCCTTTAACCACTTGACCAACTTGAGTTGGTAAACCTCAACCAGCTTTGAATTGAAAAATAAGGGAGAGTGAAGAAAGGAAGACATACAGGATGCTTGTGGTATACAAGATCTTCCTTGAGCTCAAACTCCATGTCAGGATCCCAAACAACAATATCTGCATAGTTTCCAACAGCAATAGCCCCCTACATGACAGAATATTAACTCTGACATGAGCACGTGAGTGAATACATCCTAATACAAAATTAAATAAACTATTTTTTCACATCATTAGCTATATAAATTCTCTTTTATACTGATGCTTTAGACAAGGGCACAAAGCAAAATTCTTAGTTTTTCCATTTGGTGACATAGAAGAGATGGTAACTCATTGATAGACCCACACGGGTGTGTATCAAATGCATTAATTTGGGGCACTTATAATGAAAATCTTAACAAATTAGTCGGTGGAGCATACTTGTAATGATTTAAAAATAGAATTTTACCATATAAAGTTGCAATTTTATTAACAAAATCAGTTCCCCCAGTACTGTCAATTGATTCACATCAGTAGATCATACATAATTAGTAAGAAGAGAAAGCACCTTTGCTTCTTGTCCTGCAAGTTTGGCTGGCATCTCGCTCCACCATAAAGCTAACTGTTCCAAGGTTGCTCCATATTTTCTTCCATAAGACCACGTAATAGGAAGAACAAACTGCAGATGTTGTAAAATAAATTAACTTCTAAGTTTATCCAAAAGGAAGAATTAAAAAATGATGCCTGCCACGACCATATATTTAGTGCACAGTCCTTGATTTCTCACTATTACATAATACAAATAAATACATAAATACTACATCCGTGATCTGTCCTAAAATAAGAGTAATTTTGATTATTTTTTTGCACAAATTGAAGATATTGGCTCTTTTCAACCATGTACTTGATATAGAAAAAATATTCAGTAAAATGAAAACTAAATCTGTACATTTTTTTAATCTAATAATATTTTTCACAGCAATGCAGGCAAGATATTCAAAAATGTGTAAGCAGTATTGACCCATATAGTTCGAAAAGCCAAAGGAACACAAACCTGTAGCGATGATATACCACCCCAAGCCTTCAAGAAGTTACCATCACTGAGCATTTTAAGTTCTGGAACTGTTGGCGAGTGATCAGAACTTAACAAGTCAATGTGTCCCTCCTAAAATGATATAGACACGAAGGTCAACAAGAAGGAAAGCTGAAATAAACATATTGGAACAGAGGCTTCCTGGAACTGAGAATTACCAACAAAGCCTCCCATAGCTTTTCTTTATTATCTGATGAGCGAATTGGTGGAGAACATTTAAAACGAGTATCTCCATCCCGAATCTCTTCTGCTGAGAAGGCTAAGTAGTGGGGGCATGTCTCAACAGTAATGCTGTCACCGTTACTTTTTGCTTCCTGTAAAACACAGAGAAATGAAACACCATTCCTATTATTATATAATGTCCACATGTTAGGCTGTGTACTAGGACTTAAAGCACTGGAAAAAAAAATGATATTTTAAGTTATGGCATGAATTTAAAGTTAACTGGAGAGTTTTGTGCATAACGAAAGTACCAAATCCCAGAACTGCATAGATATCCTGATGTACATGTAAAGAGAAGAAATGAATTACCTTAATAAGGTCTAAGGAGGAACTTGAATCAGACAAGTGAACAATGTGAAGATGGGCTCCTTCTGAAGGGCCACCAGCCCTTGTATCCTTCGTTACTTGCACGAGCTCTCTAATAGCTGCCTCTTCCCTGGTTAGAAGATCGTGGGAAGATTATTAAACATGTTTAAAAGTTATGGATAGGCTACCAATTCACCGTCCAATATGTACCCTAATACAATATTTTGCATGTATGTGCACACATACATATCTATATCAACAATCAAGTGATGTGATAGTTTGAAAGAAAAAGAATCACAATGAATTGCTTATTTTATTGACAACGAATACTTAGTAGCAATATCTTACCATGAAGGTGGTCTTGTCTTAAGATATGTTGAATAAGAATAAGCATTATCACTGCCATCTTGAACTTCTGAAGCTAATTCAACCTCTGCATGTACAAGTAAAGGTCTTCTGTATTTTGCCAGTACAGACAATCCCTCCTAGGAACCAGACATTTGAAAACGAAGATGAGCATACTAAATGATATCAGCGTTATACGCAAGAGAGTGAGTTCAAATAACGAAATGAGTAGTGATTAAAGTTAATTGTGATAAGATGTGCAAGGCATGAATAAATGCAAAGGAAAAATATGTGCAGGAAACAACAGAAGTACTCATGCACCATGAAATAGCATTTGATTTTTAGGCAAACATTTGGTATGCCACAGTACAACAACATGACTCATTTAGCTAACCTTTATATGGCTGGCATTTGTCATAGGGAAGTCATTGATTCCTGAAGGACACATGAATGACTGCAAAACCAAATCAGCAAAAGTTATCATGTAATGATAATAATGAGAAATGAAGTCTATAACCTTAAGAGTATAATGGTTCAGCAAACACAGTACACAGAGTGTGGCATATCATTGTACTAATATTACTACAATTCCAGCATGCACATCCTACTCATTCTCTTAATCTTGTCAAAGTAATTGAGATACTTATAAATCAGTAATGCCTTTTTACATCAACAACCAGAGTACACAGCATGATAAGGACAGAAAGCAAGAACATCAAGCAGAGAAGCATAATTGTGCACAAGTTCAATCATCTGTGCAGGAATCTTTTATATGGTGTGATCTGAAAATAATTGTTCAAAACCCTTCAAATGTACTTACCTTCAAACCTAAAACACCAGCATTTAAGAGATCCTCCAGAGCACTCGCATTAAATGCATTATCAGGAACTAGACCTCCCCAGAAACCTGTTAATTAACAGTGTGGTTAATGAACATGTGTCACCATAATATTAGTTCACCGAGGTACAGATTCAGAAGCGTACCAACATCAACATAAATCCGCTCTTTTGCAGCATCAAGCTACGAAGCAGGGGTCCAAACAATTAAGAGAAAAGGTTAACCCAGTAATATGCATGAAAGTATAAACCTGCAGTTTCTTATTATAAAGCAGCTAATGCTTAATACTACTTACCTTGAGTTTAAGAGTTTCCCTAGAAACAGTTGAGGGATCACTATTTAGAGGCATGTCGACCAATGTTGTTATACCACCTGCAGAAATAACAGTATTCAGGGTGACTAAGTATGAAAGTCGCAAAAAATAGTTTGATTAATAGATAAAACACTCAGAAGATCTGAAAAATGTGTCCTATGAGTTATTGAATAAGGACCCTTAAATGTCAATATTTATGAAGAAGCACATAAATCAAAAGACTCTTGTAAGCACTTCATATTCTTCTCTTAAACATCAAGTAATACTTTTACACTAGAAATGCGTTTTCTAATATAATAAAATCTATATTTACAAGGGAAGGTTATAACACCTGCAGCAGCTGCTCTTGTTCCAGTAGGAAATCCTTCCCATTCAGCTCTTCCAGGATCATCAAGATGTGCATGACTATGAGGAACATAACCGATAAATGATCAATGTGAGACAATCAATAACCAAACCAGAAATCTAACCAAGCAAAGAATTCTTGATCTAGCATGTTCTGAAATTAATGTCAGGAAAATATTTCTTCCTGCAGTCTTCATCCACTCCTTTGCGTATTTCATTCCTCTTTTTAAAGTTCTTTCTTGTTCATGTAACCCGTCTGAAACAATTTCTATAATATAGCTCCCCTTTCAGTTTCCTACCCATCTCTAGTAATTTAAACTCATTTTATTTTTATAATTCATGGTGAAATAAAGAAAGATGGTTTGCAGTTCTTACACATCAATCAAGCCGGGCATCACAACAGCATCCCCATAGTTAATTAGATGTCCAGTCTTGAAGTTGCCATTCCAGTCCTCTTCTTTGACAAGGGATACGATCCTCCCTTCCTTTACCTCAACTGCTTATTTACACATTTCACAGAGGAAATGAATCATTCAATTTAATGAAAGAAAGGATATAGCTAATGCAAACTCGGGCATTATGAAATACATTGAGCCTGAAGCAAACACAACCTAACTCGTAATTGAAGCATTGAGATAGAGTAAAAAGTGTGTTTCATCCAATCATTTTAGGAGATATTACTTAGAATATGAAATAACCATGCTCAGATAACTCATGGTTTCTTTTTATGAGGCTTGTACGTTAAGAAGCGACTCATCAACAAACCTGCACCCGAAATGACACCTTGAGGTGTCACAATGCGCTTGCTAGTGATCCAGTAATGGTTGTGGGGAAGGAGGCTGCACTCACTAGAAGGTAGCTGTAACACAAAGCTCAGTTAGCATAATCATTATTGAACATATTAAACACACTGAGGGGCAAAGCTAGAATGAGTGCAATGCAATTGAAATAGTCCCTATTCAGTTAGGATTTAAACTGTTTACGCAATGTTTTTCAAAACTATTTTACATCAGACTCATAAAATTTGGAGATGTCCTCGAAACAAATCATCACATACCATAGCAAACAAATGCTTCAATCTATTTTCTAAACCTATCAATCAACTCAACACAATTCCTCATCTCATGATTACACAAAACCATAGGAAATGCATCAATATAAGTTCTAATCATCTCCATTAACAAAACCTTATCTCATAATTACACAATCATCACAGCACACACCTTAGCAATAAACACTGAAAATCAGAAGAAATTCAGACTTTTTCCAAACTTTGTCAATCAAATCAAAACCTCAACCCCTCATCACACACAATCTTAGCAGATTGACACACACAAAAAGAAGCAATAAACATTGAAAATCGGAAGAAATTGAAGATAGACCTTCACAGAGCGCCTGAAGTGGAAAAAGAGCAGGAAAGAGACAAGTAGTATCAGCAGAGGAATTTGCCTCCATTGCATCA
>JAYMSU010000714.1:0-12463 GCA_036897765.1 Erodium chrysanthum | reverse complement strand
CACCTGTTGTTCCTGCTTTCTGTCCACTGGCTTGCGGAGGGGATGACGGTGTCGGTTCTTGTTGACGTCACTACAGATGCTCTGTGCCCCGGAGAGTCCACTTGCTCCCAGGCCATTTATGTTGCCGGAGTTCAGCAAACGGTCTGTACATTTACTCTCTCTTTGTTTTGGTTCTGTGGTTTTGGCTTGGGTGAGGAGAGTTCATCATTTTGTTGATTTCTGGACACTGAAGGGACTAAAGAATCAGAGTTTTTGCTTTAGAGAATCTTTGTCTGTAAGATATGGAAGATTAAAGTTTAGGCTCTATGGCTTTCACCAAGGAAATAGATCTTATGACTGAAATTTTCTCAGACATATTTTTGTTTGCTTTCCTAAGTGAAGGGTGAGTAACTTGTCTGATTTCCTTATTTTTTCGAGTCCAGGTGGTTGCGATTTTCAAGATGTTTGTTCTTCCACTTCTGGGTCAACTTGCAGACGAATACGGGCGTAAACCCTTATTAATTCTTACTATATCTACAGCAATAATCCCTTTCGGTGTGTTAATCTGCCACTGATGAATGGTTTAATCTCAACTGTTGAATTATTCAGTCCAATGGTTGAGGGTGGTTCTTATTTTTGCAAGTCTACACATACACTGCATAAGAAATTCAAATGTGCCCTTTATTTCAGCTATACTTGCCTGGAACCAGTCTAGGGAAGCTGTGTATGTGTATTATGTGCTTCGTACTATTTCCAATATCTTAAGCCAAGGCAGTGTCTTCTACATTGCAGTTGTTTATGCAGTAAGTAACTTGACGGGTACTACTACTGCTAGTAGTGTAAATGGTTGGTGGATAATAAGGAGTCATCACAAGTTCCTTTATTCTGATAGTCAGATTTGATTGCGGAGAGTAAGAGGGCTGCTGCATTTAGTTGGATTACAGGCCTCTATTCTGTCTCCTATGTCTTGGGAAATGTACTGGCTCGCTTTCTTCCTGACAAGTCCATTTTTTATGTAAGTTGCTGCTCCCAACTTCATCATTTGCTCTTCGGTTGCATCTGCTACATCTTCACATTGTTTTCCTTTTTAAGGTTGTAGTTGCTCTCCTGATCTTTTGTCCGCTTTATATGCAATTCTTCATGGCGGAGACAATTGAACTGGCCCCGACCACAACACAGGACCAAGGTTCAGCTTGCTTGACTAAGATACTTAATGTTGTCACTAAGAGATTCAAATCAATGAAAGACGCTGCAACAGTAGTTTTTAGCAGGTACTTTAAGCATAATAATGTCTATTTACTTAACATGGCAGTGTTCTTCTTTAATACCACATATTTTATGGATGTTATGGTCCTTATGGATATTACTACTTCTATTGCAATCATAGTGTAGATAAAGAATCAATCTTTTATGTTTCAGTGGAACACTGAGGAGCATATCTGTTGTTTCCTTCTTCTATGAATTGGGAATGTCTGGAATTAGCACTGTCTTGCTGGTATGCTCCTAACCGGTTTAATGAAGTCAGTTTTTTTTTCACTTGGGACCCGAGGATGTTCAACATACAATAATCATGTGACTACTGGACCTGGTGCAGTATTATCTCAAGGCAGTTTTTGGTTTCAGCAAGGATCAGTTTTCAGAAATTTTGACAGTGGTGGGAATAGGTTCTATTTTTTCCCAGGTATGCTTTTGCTTGAGCTTGTTCCTACCGTTATTGACTTGAAAACTACCATCAAATTTTAATTGAAATTTGCTAAGACTTTGAGTTAGTGTAAATGTTTTGTGCAACATACATCAAATCCTAAATAGATTCGTTCTAAGACTTGTGAGTTGGAATGAAATTAATTATGTCTTTGATTTTGATATTTGTTGGTTGTTGAGTGTGAATGTGTTTGTTAGCATGGTTCCTATCTGCCAATGCTCCTTTCAAGTGCAAAGGTTTCAGCATCCAACCCTACCCATTGAATTGAATTCCTCCTTGTTCATCTCGGCTGCTCAGGTCGTTGCCTTATGCAATGCTTGCCTGCTAAACCCTGAACAAGGCCATGATCATGACGCCGAGGAAAACATTCAAGAGCTGCTTCTATGTGATGACCGATGACTACCGACAGATGTTTTAGAATATAGTCAGCAGTAGAATTGTTGTGTGTAAATAACTAAATATGTATTGGTTCTGCTCAATTTTCCTAGTAAAAAAAACAACTCATTTGAAAAATGTATGTCCGTAATTAATAATTGGATTAACCTACTTTCCACATGCAGATATGCATAATCTATCATTTTGTTTTGTGGTTTTATTGGAAAAAAGTTCCTAAGAAAGTGAACATGAGACACAATATACACATCAATTTTTTTTGACAATATCAATTTATTAAAAAAAAAAAGTGAAAATGTCATGGATAGTATAATATAATGGAGCCCAAATACACGAAAAATCAGATTGCTCCAGCTCTGTTCCCTGGAGACTGTTGGGGTGTGAGTTTCGGCAGCCATGGAAGCTCTATCTTCCTCTGCCACCTGCACTTCTATCAAAACTCTACCAATCAGACCTCACATAGCACTGCCTCGTCCTTCCTCTAAATTCCCCAACTCAACACCCAACAAGAACCGCCTCAATCTCTCTTCGTCTTCGTCTCCGCTTCCTTTAATTTCTTGCGTTTCTTCTCCGTCTTCAACCTCCGCGCCCTACACTTCCTCGTCTTCTCCCACCACTCCTACTCGCCGCTGGATGGTGCTCATGGAGAATCCTCCACAGAAACTCAATTCCAAGCCCGAGATAATCGATTACTACGTCAAAACACTGGAGAGAGTTCTGGGCAGGTGGGTATGTTCCAAAATTTTATTTTATTTTCTTCACAATTTACCTTGTATTCTTCTTTGGCTGTTAGTTAAAAGTTATGGTTTTGGGCAGCGAGAAGGATGCTCAAATGTCTATTTATGATGCTTCTCTTGATACCCACTTTGGGTTTTGCTGCGACATTGACGAAGAAACCTCCAGGGAGCTTGCTGGTAATTGCTTTCTAAAGATGGGTCTCATGCCTACTACCTGTTTGTGATATGTTCTGTGTGAATTGGTTCTTCACTTTTCATGAGTATTTGTCAAAGGACTTGGTTTAATTGCTATGCAAATACATTTTTTATGTAGGTTTACCTGGTGTATTATCGGTTTTACCGGACCCTGATGTGAATTCTACTAACAAGGACTATAGTTCATCAAGGAATCAACCCTCTTCTCTACAGAATCTGCAAACTGGAAGCATTTCATTGTTTCCTGCTGGAAACACTAAACACTGGCTTGTTCGAATGGATAAGCCTGGGATTGGGGTTGTTACAAAGGCTCAAATGGTTGATTTTTATTCCGAAATACTAACTAAAGTTTTGGGCAAGTAAGTGTTGTGTCATGCCACAAACTCTCCATGCTACACTTTTTATCACTTTGTTTCTGTTTATCTGAAAGGTGAATGGTTTTTTCTGTAGTAAGCAAGATGCCCAAATGTGTATATATCATGTATCCTGGCAGTCCAACTTTGGGTTTTGTTGTGAACTTGATGAGGAATGTGCAAAGGAACTAGCAGGTTAGTGTACGCTTTCAAGTTGAAATCCCCTTTTGAAGGCAAATGTGTGATATGGAAATTTTTGTAGCTTGACTCTTACTGCATTCTGTGCAGGTGTGCCTGGTGTTCTATCCGTTCAGCCAGATCAGAATTTTGAGTCTGATAATAAGGACTATGGAGGTGCGTTGCTAACTTAGCTAAACTAGATGTCTATCTTTGAATTCTGACTAAAATCCCGCGACAAATGGTCTCGTGGACAGTTTCAAACGTTATTGAAGTTAATTATGCATTTGAAGTGGTAAAAGGATACTTTCTGTAGATAAAATTTAGACTGTGATTGCCAAATGCTTTTATTTAGGGTCTTTGACCAGCTAAGGTAGATTGTCTATAAGGTTTGAGTTGTGGTAGCAATATGGCTTGAAGCATTGAATTATATTCCCTCCGTGCCAAAATATGTGTCCGATTTGACCATTTGCAAAAATTAAGCATTCGAGTTTTGAGTGTTTTGACTTCCACCCGTTGCCCTTATGTGCTCCCACATCCTCACTACTCAAGGTGTTATAACTAACTTATGGGGGATATTATTGGTAATCCATGATTTAGTAACTAAAATGGAAATGAGACACTTTTTTTTATAAGCCATTTTTGTACCAAGATTTGGGTTCACTTCCTTATGTAGAAGCAAGGAGCACCAAACTTATGATTCTTACTCATAAGACTGCTTACACCAGGGTTCGAACTGTGGTCCTCCTTTGTGTTAGAGGGAGCTCTTAACCACATGGAAATGAGACACTTAATTTGGGACATCCTTTTAAGGAATGTAGGACACTTTATTTTGTGACCGGGGGAGTATTTATCATCAGCCACTGGAAACAGTTTGTGTCACTCTCAAGTAATGTCCTAATATGTTGTATGCAGTCCTAGAAACTGCCAAATACAGGATTTATATCACAAAGCATAAGCTTGATTTGTTTCATTTAGATGATTGAAGTTGAAGTAGTCTTCGCAGATATTTCATTTTTAGCTTATGTTGTTATCAAGGATTTTGGGTTGTCTAACAAGCCAAGACAACATGAAGCCTTGTTGGATGTCTCATATATATTATCAAATGATTATTTCATTGCAGAATATTAAGCGATAGATTCTCTTTTCATTAATTCATTCATTTGGCCTAATGTTGCAATTTTACTATCTCAGCTAGTCAAAATTCTACGGATCCACCAGATTCCTCAGCAACGAGCGAGACAACCCCTGTAAAAACAAAAAAGCTTTTTATTACAGGTATGTAATGTTACAAGAAAGCTTTTTATCTTAAAATCTTAACTATTTAAGAGTGGCATATTTTTCTACAACGTTTCTTACTCAGTTGTTCCTTGACAGGCCTGTCATTTTATACATCTGAGAAAACCTTACGTGCTGCATTTGAGGGCTTTGGCGAGCTTGTTGAAGGTAAGTTTCTCAGATTTCCACTCATATAACTTGGCAGTTGTTTCCTACAACACATGAAAGAGCTATCGTGACGAGATGTGTCACTCTTACCAGTTAATATCATAATGGACAAGATTTCTAAAAGGTCTAAAGGGTATGCCTTTGTGGAGTATACTACAGAGGAGGCAGCCGGTGCAGCCCTGAAAGAGATGAATGGCAAGGTATGCTAAAACAAGGCTCCCTCCTTTCTGGTTGGTTTGTAACAGTAAATAAGGATACGAGCTGAGCCTTGGTGTTTCTTGCAGATCATAAATGGGTGGATGATAGTTGTTGATGCTGCCAAATCTCGCCCACAGAGAAACAGTAGGAGCCGCCCAAGATAGCCATTGCTGTAGTTGTGTTGGACAATACTGCATACATAAACCTTTTTATTATGTAGCAGATGATTATTGGTTTATGTATGACTTTTACCGACGCATTTCACAAATCTAGCTTGGAGGTTCCAAAGATTGTTTCCTCAGTTCTCAGTTACATGATTGTTGCGGTTATGCTTAGTAAATATGAAGAGAAAAGGAAGATTAGCTGATTAATAGTTGAGGGATGAAATTCTGAAGACGCTAATGATTGATTAGCTGTTTGTCGAATGCAAAGAATCTCCTGACCATTTATAAAAATCGACAGAAATACGAAATGAAAAGAGCATAAAATCATTTTATTAATCGGTTCACAGCAAATCTTATTATCCTATTCCTACTGCATAATAATTAAACACTCCATATTAATTAACTTGACCGGAAAGAAACATAAGGTCTCGTGCATGCGCACACTGAGGCTAGCGAGCTCCAACAAATTCTGAGTAACTGATATGATCAGTTCCATGCGGATGGAGTGGGAGCAGCTGATGGAGAGGGGACGGCGACGACGTCAGGCAACACCGTGATGACTAGCTTCTGCCCCCCACCGCAGTGGCCGGCAAATGTACCACTTCCTTCCGGCGGTCGCCAGCACCACCACGTCATTCCCGGAGACCAACGGGGCTCCACAGTGCAGTTCTGGAACTCAGCTCCCGTCGCCTTGTACACGTTGTGATTTCCCGCCGGATACTTGAAAACTATATTCAAACAAAATCGTCATAATCAGTACAATCTTATTTTAACTGGTTTAGGAAATGATTTGAATATGTAAGAAATGCGATGTTAGAAGACATACTTAGTCTGTCCCCGACCACGAATGTTTTACCGGCGGCCCAAGCTTGGTAATCGACCCCGACCGTCCATCCGGACTCATCTCCGACCATGTAATCCACGGCCAAAGTGAAGTTTGGGACAGCAATGGCAATGAGTGCGAAGAGGGCCAACTGCAAGCGAGAGGAAGCCATTAGAGAGTTGTGTTGTGTTGTGGGGTAATAAATAATTGCTATGTATCTTGCTTTTGTTGCTATGAAAGTGAAAGAGGTTTCAATGCGTATTTATATGCAAAGATTGGTGTGTGAGAGCATATTTGACGTAGGACGGCGACGGCAAAGCATGGACAAGGCCGAGCAGCTACACAACATTTTGTCCGACCCATGACAACAATGCTTTGGAGAGTGTTAAGAACCTTTTGTTTTGTTTGCTAACATTGCAGGCCTCCGCACAGCAGTTTTTACAGGCCTAATGGGCCTCTTTTAATTGAGCTTGGGCCAGCACCCCATTTTAGAATAATCTAAAAAGGTCTTCAACTTCAAAATCTCAATTTAGTAACCGATTAGTTGATTATTTTGTAACTGAATCCTTACTGGACATCTGAAAGGCATCGAAGAAGACGAAAGCTAAGATTGAGTTAGGCCATTTAAATTGAAGAATATGTCCTTTGTTTGTTAGATCTTACGTCTAACTTTTGTTGGGACTAAGATGAGCAACTTGCTAACTGCAAGCAATAGATTATTTAAAAAAGGAACGAGGAACTTGGTGGTTCAACGTCTTGATGTCGTTGTGCAATAGTATGTGGATGATAAGGATTCGAAGAATACCAAGGATTGAATGAATACATTGGATGATAAAATTATTGGACAATTGATTTTCCGACATTCTGCTCTATTCGATCACCAATTCCAACAATACGTAGTCCAGATTCATCTTCTTATTTCTTCTTCTCAACCTTGAACAGCAAATAAGGGTATTTTCTTCATTTTGAGAAGTGAAAAGTAATTTAACCCTTTTTTGGACAGTTAATTTTGAAAATTTTATCAATGTTTGTTCCCTTGAAAAATAAAGCCAAAAGTTAGACCCTTATTTAAAAAACGGATACAAATTTACACACATATTTATAAATTAATCCTTGTTTTTATTGCGAACAAAATGCAACCAGTAAAAGAACTGAGTGGGATGGGTTAAAATTTAAATCATTATTTTTTTTTGCTAAATTTGGCAAACCCTTGTGTGTAGTTTATTTTGGGCTCATGGTACGAATGTCAATTTTTATAATAACTGGGTAGGTGTAAAATTAACCATGACTGTGATAAATACTTCACCTGTCCTGCTACTCTTTTTCTCAGCGGCCATTGCTCCTATAATTATCTGCTGCATCAATAATTCCAAGTCCTCAACCAATATGGCAAACCTTTTCTCTTTCTTGCTGCCATTGCTTGCTACGGCACAGGCTCAACAGAACAGCGGCCCTAGTCCTGTTCATGTCAAGCTTTTCGTTTTCGGGGATTCGTATGCAGACACCGGCAACACCGTAGACAGTGCGGTTTCATGGAGGCCTCCCTATGGCATCACTTTCCCGGGCACCCCCACCGGCCGCTTCTCCGACGGCCGTGTCTTGACTGATTACATAGGTGCTGTGCTCTCTTTCTATTCTATTCTCTTCACTTCCTTCTTAATTTTGTCTTCTTCAGAATACTCTAGTGATTTTTTTGATCCGTCCCTTCTCTTAGCACTATGCTTCTTGTTGGGTATTTGAGTTGAGACTACACACAGACTTCCTGCTTAATTTGTTAAATAATCCTTCTAAATATATGATATTGATACGTTTCCAATGCAGATGAGCACTATACTCAAGTATAATAATATCACGTTTAATAAAAGCAAAAAAAATAAAAATATATCACGCTCAAAATATAAGGTTATGTTTTGCAAAAAGTCCTTTATATTATTAGCTTTTTACAATACTGAGTTTTGAAATCGTTGCATGTGGGGCCTTTTTTTTGAAAATTCCTGAAATGCCCCTGTATGATAAACGCCTCATCTTTGCGATTTGCACGCACGAAGCTCTGTGGCGCCGGGCGCGGAACGAGGGGATGCAAATCGCAGAGATGAGGTGTTTATCATACAGGGGCATTTTGGGAATTTTTAATCCAAAAAAGACCCCATGTGCAATGATTCCAAAACTCAGGCGGAGTTTTTACAACAAAAAATACATGGGGACTTGTTACAAAAAGTTGATAATAGAGAGATATTTTTGTATTTTTCGCTTTTACTTATATAGAGTCTAACCCACTCTGTGTACTTGGATTTTATTATTTTTACATAGAATCGAAAATGATCCATGTGAATGTGATGTGAATGAGTATGGTACACTTTCAAGAATACAATTCTATATGCTAATGACTTGTACCTCTACCTCATGGGTAGAATGCTAAAGTTAAATATATATAACTGTAGTGGTAACATCCCACCCAACTCGATATACATATATAGTTGGACTTAAATTTTTATTAATTCATCAGACAAATGATTTAAGAAGCCAACCAATTAATTGGATGAACTTTTCAAATAATAGAGTGATTAATTATTTGTTGTGTTTTTAGGTGGGTTGGTTTGATCATGAACAAAAAGGGAACCCATTAATGATTTGTTATATATATATGTGCAGCTTCGTTTTTAGGCATAGAGTCTCCGGTACCTTACAAAAGAAGCAAAGGACAAAAGCAAGATGGCGTGAACTACGCACATGGAGGAACAGGAGTGTTCCATGCAATGGGTGAGCCAAACATGACGACCCAAATCAACTATTTTCAGCAACAAATAGAGTTCACCAAACTTGACCTTGACTCGTCCATGGCTCTTGTGTCCCTTGCCGGCAATGACTATGCTGCTTACATTTACTCCAAGGACAACCTACAGGTATGCATAGTTGTTGACCTAATTTTATTTGGTTTCCTAATTGGGTCATCTCCTTTAATTGCCCTTTGTTTCTTGCATATATATGTAGTTTGGTAAAGTAGAAGTTGACAAGATTAATATGTGTCAAATTTTAAATTTATCTTGTAATAGCTTCCTAGCATACAATTCATAGTTCCAAAAGTTTAGACTAAGATGCATCGATCATAAGATCACTAAATGAAACTAATGGTTTTGGCGGCATAGTTTGTGTTGGTGATAAGGTATGATGGTTAGTTTTTTTCCTTTTACTTCCATGTCTAATTTCTAATGTTTGTGTCTATGAGTTAAAAGAAGATTGACAATTGAGTTTTCAAGGAAAATGTTGCATAATAAATTCAAACGAACTCATTATTAAGGCTTCTGAATTCTTTTTTTAAGATACAAAGATGCGTATCATGTTGAAACCCAACTTATTTAAAAACTTAAACGGACCCTTTCATCTTTCATTCTTATTCCTTTTTGAACAAGTGATAGACTCCAATTGGTCCAGTGATTAATGATTCTCTCTAATATAATGGAGGACCGGAGTTTGAATTCTGGTAGAATCAATCTTATGGGTATATAAGAATCATAAGTTTGATATTTTTATCTGCTTGTAAACTAACATTAACTATTAATTACTAGACTACGATGTATTCGTGAAAGCTTCACAACAAGGAAACTGGAAGGCCATGAAAGAGTTCCTCGACTCTAATCCCGGAGCAAACATCTGTGAGGTGGTGGGCGGCGAGACAGCTCTTCACTATGTGTTGGAAATCGGCAAGTTAGAGACTCTTATTAAGTTGTTGGTGGACGAAATAAAAGATGCGGATGATTTCGAAATACAAAACGATGAAGGTTACACAGTTTTTGCTCGCTTGGCAAATAGCAACCAACCTGGCGTTTTGAAGCTGCTAAAGCACCTGCACTCCAAGAATGCTAAGTTGCCCAACATTGGAGAGTCTCATTGCATTCCTCTAGTTATGTCTTCTTGGAAAGGCTGTAAGGAGACCACAAGCTATCTTTATGGTGTCACTGATAAAGAACTTCTCAACCCGGACCTTGGTAGTGTTGGTGTCCAAACTCTTATCAACCTTATTAACATCAAATTGTTCGGTAAGATCATTTACACTGTATTCACTTTCATTCTCATAATATTTATTTTTTTTTATAAGCCGTTTTTTGTATCAAGATTTTGACTCTCCTGATTAAGTAGAAGTGAAAAACTTTTTACGTAAGTTTGAACTCTGATATTTGACCATATCTTCCGAATTTTAATCATACATGGTGATAATACCTTTTATTTAATACATAAAGATCCATACGTTTACCATGATAATAAAATGATTGGAATTGGATAAGATAATATGATTTTTCTTAAGATGATGATTGGTTCGACCATTCTCTACCTAATTCCTTACATCGTTTCATAATAAATAAATATATTTTAGGAATAATTGGAATAAAGGTTGGGTAGTTGACACATTCTGCAAGTTGTTATCATGTACTGAAAAATGCAAGTTTATATCACATGCACGACACCTGACCTTTTACAACATCTATATTTCTAGTATTTGGTACCTACTTATAAAACGTGTAAATCATATGTATATGTTTTACCATTATCTCTATATTTTGTACCAATTTTTTTAGAATGAGAATTTCTCAAGCTAGCTAGTCATCCCTACTTATTTTACCGAAAATAAAGTAAATCTTTGACTAAACCTTAATTTTTGTGTCTAAATAAAGATTTAGCGTCGGACATTGTTACGAAGTTCCCAAAGATTCTGCAACAAAGTATTGGGGAGACATACCCAATACATGCATTGGCTAAATCCTTGTCCGCTCTCAAAAGTGGAACTAGGCACAAGAAAGCAAGTAAGTATTTTAATTATGAGCCCCAAAGCTATACTTTTGTTGTCATTTTAATCATCTATAATATTATCAACGTGTTACAAAAACTCACATACATATCATTCTATTATTAGGAGCCTTCAGAGTGAACCATTGGCTATCGAAATCGTGGAAATACTTGGAACATGTTCAACTTCTACTAGGTTTGTTCTCGATCTTTCCAAAGCTTTTGGATCTTTTCTTTCTAATTTTATCAATATTGAATGTTTTTTTATTTAACTAGGAGAGGAAGAAATGTTTGAAGCGTGGGACGATGATAACAAAATGGTGCACGATCAAGCACAAGAGTTTCTTAAATTGGTTTGCACAAACGTGTCAAGCTTCGATGTGTCCATGTTGGAAGAGTGTGTATATGCCGCCATGATAGAAGCTACCAGAAATGGAGTTTTTGAGTTCGTTAAGGACATGCTCATAGCTAATCCCATTCTCATTGAAGCTTACGGGGACGACAAATGCTTGTTTTGGCATGCCGTAGAGAGTCATCAAGAAAAAGTTTATAGTCTCATATATAGTTTCAGAGAACAAAAGGATCATTTGTTTTTGTGTGTTAATACCGAAAATAACAACATTTTACACGTGGTGGCCAGATTGCCACCTTCGGTTGTACTTGATCGGTCGTCTGGTCCAGCCTTGCAAATGCAGAGAGAGCTCCAATGGTTTAAGGTAATTATTAAGTTGATTAACATATATGGAAATTAGAATTTGTTCAATAAATACTAACGTTTGTGTTAGAGCATCTTCAACCCAGGTTATTAGGAGCAAACGAAAAGCTTCAATACATGTCGTTAGTTTGGACAATCAGGGGAAAAACGGTCTGTTTGGCGGGACTCAGAGGTTATTAGTTTGTTGGGGTGTTACGAGTCTAAACTGCTAGCTAAAATCCTTATTTACCTACTTATTCATCCTCTCATTGTTTCACAATTCCCAATCACCCAGATTTTGTCTCTTTCTCTATCTCCTCCAAAATCTCCCAATCACCAACCATTGCTGATAACCATTAGGTATGCTCTAACTTTGGCGATTAGAGGGGAAATGATGGTCGGTTAGAAGAGTCTGAAACGTTAGATAATTGAGTTTGTCAAAGTCCCACATAAAAAAGTAAATCACAATATCAATATAAATAAAAGTTTTGAGTCTTTCACCTATCAATTTAAGGTTTCAAATAAGTCCAATCTCAATATATTTATTTAATAAAGTAGTTGGTAGATAGTAGTGAGGATAAGTCATTAATAAAGTAGTCTGATATAACAAAATTCTCATTCATCTAACTAATCATTGTTTCACAATTTATAATCACTAATCTTTTTACTTTTCCTCTACAGTCTACTCTGCGATCTTTTCATTTCACCCCTGATCAACTACTCTAAATAATAATTGGACATAAATTTGTTTTTTTAGTTTAAAACTTTGTTACTAATGCGTGTAGTTTGCATAGGAAGTGTGGAGTTTGGCCAATCCCCG
>JAYMSU010000713.1:0-12464 GCA_036897765.1 Erodium chrysanthum | reverse complement strand
CTTTCTTACTTGTTTGTGTTGTCTAATATTGTTCATTCATTTATCCCATGTATGTACATCGACACATTCTATTGCATTGATAGTATTTTCTCGTTTGTTTAGTATTAGTATTCATATAGGGATAGTTTTATCTCTGAAGTGACGTCCAAAGGGATCACTAGTTTCGCTTCATTGCGCGTGCGTCCATTGAGCCAGCGAGTCCAAGTTGGAACGATACTCTACTTACCACTACATACTCTGAACACGATCATGTACAATTGCGTGTATTGTCCTTGGGAGTTTTGCATATTCTTACATTGCTTATTCTTGTGTGCATTACTTATACCCTGAACAATGGTCCAATCAGAATCCTCGTACAATAACACCAAGTGGAAAAAATAAATACAAGAACCATCCATCCTCTATCGCAATATCGGTCAATGTACCTAGATTCTTCAACTTCAAGATGTACATATCGATGGATAACCTGAAGTTGCACATACGAGAGTGTTTTCTATCTGCACCTCCAAGCTTTAGGGTAACTAGTATCATACCCAAACCTTTCTTTCATTTGTTCCTTTATGTTGTCTACCATGTACAAAGTTCTGTTATTGTCAGACTTAGTGTCTATAAGGTGACCAAACAACCAAGGGGCCAAACTGTTATTGAAACTATTCTGTTCTAGGGAGCATGTATGGCATGAGTTAAAAGATGTGATCTCAAATTAATGACACATGACCAATTTTCTTTCCCTTATTCGCTATCTACAAGAAGATCCATGCACTTAAGGTAGCACACGTCCGGATTGGATTTACTAACCTTGTAGGCGAAATGGTTCTTCATCACATGCAGTCCACTCTTATTTGAAGATCCGTCTTGTTCACAAAAATGTCCCAGAGATAAAGTCTCTTTGCCCTTGAGCATGAACAATACAATTTGTGTGGCCAACGACATTGCATCTTATGATGAAGATACATATATAGTTTGTGGATGATTCAACAATATGGGAGTTGTGTGTACTAGGTTATGATCCAAACTATTCGGGTCTGGCATTGCATTCTTGAAGCTAGCCATATTCACTAACCCTGTTTTGGTAATAGTTTTTAAAATGATTCTGGATATTGTTCTGGTGGAGTTCATGCATCAGTTTGTTATGGTTGAACAACATGTGGTTCAATACCTCTTTCTGCAACTATGTCTACCGATAGAGGATCAAAACTACCAACCGAGCATATCATAACCCATGACACACACTTCTTCATAGTAGTTACACACAGAGGAGCTCTTTTGTTTGAATTACATCTAAAAACGTTGCAACTCCTTCATCGGTATGTACCTCAATTGGTAGATACGGTGGTCATTGCATGTGTAGGGACTTCAAACTTCAGATCATACAATGACTTATCAATCTTCATCGCTTAGTAAAACAAGTCAGGGAGTTATAAATAAGTTGATTTTTTCTACATGTTTAATAAATCGCGGAATCCTTTGTCAAATATCCATCTACTCAAATATAAAAGAACCCATACACCATTGCACATGCACTAAACATGCTCCATATTTGTTGCATCAATAAAAACAAAAGAATGAACAACATATAAAAATTCTTGGAAAATAAATGAAAATATTTTCGGACATTGTCGGACAGAGCCAGATCTTATCAAGGAACACTATGCTTACATCCCGATATTTTCTGGTACTTTCTCGACCCTCTCCGCATCCGAGTTTATGCTAGGTAATATCGAGAACTTTCGGATCAGATCGGGGTTGTGCCAAAAGTGTTTGTCATTGTCCAACCGTTTCTTGATACTACCCAACCCTATCAGAATGTGTCAACAGTGTGTGGTACTGATGAAACCCTCGGGATTGAGTTTCGATACTATTACACGATAGTTCTTGAATGATAGAATGCCAAGAAACTAGATTGGTCCACTGTCCCTCAGTTATCGAAACACGAAATCAAGATATCAAACAGTAGACTAAAATATCAGAAAATGCAAGATACAATCGATGAAGGCCAAATTCAAGAAAAAAAAATTGCTTAGACAGCATGCAATCGACAAAGTAAGGCCAAAATTAGGAGCTGAAAAAATTAATCACACAAGATTTACTCGAAGAAGTAAGGAAAAAATCAGTCAAAAAACCATACCCACTTGTTGACGAAGTAACCGACGACGATGACTGCAGGACAACCCCTGATTGGTTGGGTGTTACAGACAAAGATAGAGAGAGAGTACAGAGAATGAAGGATTGTCTAAATGGTTTATCCTCAAGATTGAGTGAACAGAAAATAGAGTGGTAGCGGAGGGAAAGTATGTCAAAGAGATAAAATAATAAGTGTAAGGGTATAGATAGGATATTTTTAGAATTATTCTCGATAATTCGCCCAATTTTAGAAATAACGTTATAGATAGGATTTTTTTAGAATTTTCGTCAAAATAGGACATAATTATTTGATTTATTCTTCAATTTAACTCAGAAAGAAATTAAAATGAGTTTCAGCACTTTAAAAATAAGAAATCGAACCAAATGAAAACAATAATATATGATGTTATTGCTCATAAAAATGACAAAATCATAGCTCATAATGTATGCATATGTCGACCTAATGCTAAATTATCTACAATTCGTAAGTCTTAATCTTTTTGGGAAAAAAAAAGAAAAAGAGAAGAGTATGAATGTGCTCTAACTGGTATATATATTGAAGTTGTTAACAAAACCTTCATGCCCGGTAAGTGAGTGAGGTTGTGATTGTATACTATTTTTTTTTTCCTACAATGGTTGTGTGAGATTAACATTTCAAAACTATAGAAGAAAGGGGTCGAAAGAATCACCACTGCACTCTTCCCCGTCAAGGAAGCATAAGCAAAAAGAGGTGGATTTGTCCTCTGCACTAGATTAACCCAAGACCCTTCTTAGAGAAATGGTGGATTGTGATTTATCATCAGTTCCAAATGACTAAAAACAATAGGTAGATGCATTGGACACAGAGAAGAAAAAATTATAGATTTAGTAGTACTTACCTTCTTAAGAACGACAACAACTACAGCAAGAAAAGCAACGAAAACATTTGTAGCCTGACGATTTTGGACGTACTATAGGGCCTGGTGTCTCCTGATGTTGTTGTTGTTGCTGTGATTGATGTTGCTTTTGATGTTGTAATTGTTGCTGCTGTGGTGGTTGTTGTGGTGGGAGCTGCTGCTGCGGTGGGGATGGTGTTTTCTGCTTCGCTACATTTTCTTTAAGAGCACCATTTTTAGTTGGTTCTGTTAAACTGCAAAGACACAAAAAAAGGTTATATTAGTGTATTTGTAAATGTGTAGTGAATGGCATACTACACATATACATATAGCCTGCATGTAAGTGCAAGAATAAAGCAGGTGCATAGAATAATATAGGAGTGGAAGATTAAACTTACATTGGAAAAGCAAATGAGCGGTTGCTGCAGTTCCCATCAGAATTTAAGTGAAAAGGTTGAGCATGTACCTTTTCTTCAACCTTGTTTTGGTTTCGTTCTTCTATACTTTTCCTTGTAGCATCATTCACTATTCCGGATACTGATGCTTCTGAATTCCTCGTTATTTCGACACTCTTTCTACCCACTTCAGAAAGTGAAAGTGGAGATTGCATTTGAGGGGGTGGGCTGAACATAATGAACTCACTTGACTTGCTATGAAGATCAATTTCTCTAGAAGGTTTTTCAAAATCTCCAGATTTCCCTGATTCACCATAGAGGAATTGTTCTCTGGAGAAACTATAACTGCCTACATTAAGGCTAAACAATGAATCGTTGGAAGCAACGCTCCAATCCATTGGCGTTGAGGGTTTACTTTCAAACACACTAGACGAGATTTTAGTAGAATCATACCCTTCTGATCGATCCATCATCTGGACTGGAGGGGTTTGAGTGGGTGACAAAGCTGGCTTATGAGTAACATTAGCAGGAGTTGTACTTGGAGTCCTGATATCACCATTTGATGATACTGGTTCATTATCCTTGTTAGGTTTAATGGAGAAGGAAATACATGATCTGGGGTTGAAGGCACTACTTGTATCCACTTGAAAAAGCTCGTCTGATGAGGATGATGATAAAGATCGATCATTTTTGGTATCACCTCTAGTTATAGTCTCCCCTAGGTGTGATGGTGATGCCGAATTTAAACTCCTTTGCCTCAATGAAATCTCACCAGACTTACCTTTATCGGTAACATTAGCATCCTCATCGTCGCTATGTTCCTGTGGGTGCTTACTCTGTCCAACCTCATTACCAGAATTCATAACTGAGAAAGTATAATAAGATTACGTCACATACTTTGGTTATAATGGGAAATTAAAGCCAAAACAAAATATGAAAGAAAAATCAAAATTAGTACTTATTGGGAATGATACATAGCAAACAAGAAACTTTTTCCTAAACCAATCACACCTTCCCAACTCAGATCTGATAACAGTTATTGGGAAATACATACAAGAATAATTACGCACGTAAATAACATAGTGTATGAATAAATAAAAAGGTTAAAATTCAATGTGGGGAAAGAAACCTTTAGCAGAAGCACATTCGCATTATAAGTAATAAAGGAAGTAGAAACTACATTCAAGCTCACACTATGAATAATAGCAATGCTAACAATCGCTTCTTCAATTGCAGATCCTCATTTCCAATTTGAAAAATAAATATGATCCATAAACCCTATACTAAATGTCAAAGGAATCAATACCCTATCCACCCCATTCTTGAAAGAAGCAAACAATAACAGTTTGTGCAATATATTTATTTATTGAGAAGAAATTAAACCTTAATTATATCTTAGAATTGGAAGGGATATTTGATACCCAATCATCTAAATTCATCTACCTTCTGTCAATTGTAGGATAACAAACCAAATACACATAAGAAAAATCATTCGAAAAAGGAAAGGCATAGAATTTGTTGAAATACCTCAGAAGCAACAAAGAGAGGAAATAGGAATGGATGTGAATTGGGGAATTAGGGTTTGGCTTAGGGTGGAATTGTGACACAAGGCACTGCGACACTTTCGGCTTCGTTTTTGTTAACTAACTAACTCTAATCCATTTCGCGCCCTTTTCAACCCCCTCTCTATTTCTGTACAATTACTCTTTCCTATTACATTTAAATCAATTACAATACTTTTACAGTGAGTCGACTGCTTATTGGATTTTTTTTATATATAAGTTGAAGCATAGACAAATGTATTTTGCTTGAAACTAAGTATAATTACTAAGGTTAAGGTAGAAAGAAGCAAAGTCTAGGAATCATCATGAGAAGTGGTGGTAGTCAAGCTAGATGTCGATAAGCTCTCAGCTGGAGCATGTCTTCTTCCTCAAAGGTTGGAGTCATTGCATATGATTCCCTGAAGGATTTGGATTTATCCGAAACAATAAGACTCTCCGAAGGACTTAAATTTCCCTAAGCAATGACTATTTAAAAGATTAAAATTGCCTGAAACGATGACTAGTTGAACGATTTAAACTGCATGAAGTGTTGGACAATATTTCCATTTGTATGGTCATAGTTTTGGGCTTGAATTAATTATGTTATTTTTTAAAAACACTGACGATCAATAAAAGATTTTTCTTCAAAAAAAACTCAAACTTTGTATGCAACTTAACACTTTTAACATTACACTAGTTTATATTTGGTAGGATACACTTAGTCCGAATGTTAATTGAAATTTCTATTTTAGTGGTTGTGTAAGTATTTGGCACAAAAATTGTTATTTGCTATTGATTTATACAACACAACATATGTTGAATATCCAAAGCTCGTTTTTAATGTTTTGATGTTTAAAGGCAAAAAAGACCTCAACTGGAGAAGATGCCTTGGAGAAGCATTTTTAATTATTTATTTTATTTCAATTTTTGTTGTCGGGGATATTTTTTTCATTGAAAAAAGTGGATGACACATGCCCACATGACTGAAAACTAACGTTTTCCATCTAAATTAGCGGATGTTTCACCAAAAACAAATCATTTGTAACTGAATGCAGTAGAATTAAGTATACCATAGTTTGTGAAATTAGTTAGTTATACACGGTAAAAAAATTTTGAAATTAACCTTAGATTTTTAAAGGTAAATTGCAAAAACATACCTCAAACTTTCCAATCGAGCAAAAATGTGTGATAAACTTTAAAAAAAATATGTATAAATGTGCCCTTAATTTTAAGAAATATGCATCGTTACTCATTTACTGTTATTTTTAATCCCGAAATCACTCTTGTTACATATTTCTGCCCTCATGTTTGGTTGTATTTTGTAGAAACATGCCCTCATTTTTGTATTGAACCGGTGTAATATTTGCAGAAACATTCCCTTAAGTATTGGATTAGTTCATGTTAGATTCACACTTATTTGTACTAATACCCTGCAAAACAAGTTCCTGCACGTACTTCTCCACACACAACTTCATTGATTTACTTATCATAAATAAGTTGTAATCATTAATTCTTGGGAAAATTACAGTTTACTATACATAACTTATCACTATTTGCACATAACTCTCCCTAATTTAAAAGTGTGATTTTGAACTATCGTAAATATTTGTTCATAACACTTACTTTTTTCTGTTAAGTTTGGTTTGTGAAAAGACTAAAATATCCTTACTTCTAACTCAAATTTTCAAATCAAGCCATTTTGGTTTGTTATCTCTTAACTCATGAGATTCGTATTCTTCATCTTCGATCCTCCAAACTTTAATAATAAAAATCAATTTACACACAAATAAAATTGAATCAATCAAATATGAAAATCTTTGTTACTCATCTTCGTAGAACATTACATAGAAACATGTTTTTCTAAAGCCAAATCAAGTTAGAAGTAGAATCAATTCAATAAATGAGCTCCAAATCATACTAAACCCATCATCACGCAAAGTAACAACATTAATCCCTAAATCAAAATGCCCACCAAGTGAACGTCGAAGGCTGGGGCAGAACAGCAATAGCGGTGGCAGCAACCACAAAGGGAAGCATCGCCGATAATTAAACAAATTAAATATTTATGAGTTCCTTATAATTTCGTAGTTATGTGCAAACATTGACAAGTTAGGCAGAGCAAACTGTACTTTTCCCTTAATTCTTTTGTTCTAATCAAATAAAACGAATCAAATTCTAAAACTTACATGGAATCTGATTCCTACCGTCCAACTCATTCATTTGATATATCCTTTAGCACTTTACAGTAAAGGTTTTTAAAATCATCACTACCGATATGAGCTTTACAAAATGATATCCTACCTACACATATGTGCATAAAAATTCATTACAATCTACCTAAAAATCGAACTCATACAACAAAAAACCCTAAAGAGTGATATTGATTCGGGGCGACTTACAAGAAGTCCTAGAAAGCCTTACATATGGAAACCAAACAATGAGTCTAACTCTTACCTCTAAGGAACGACGTTGCTTCGACGACTCAAATGAAAAAGACATTGTAACATAAACTCAATGAATCCAGACTCTATGATTTGAACACTGAACTGACAACAACTGTCTTCAATGCCAACCCAAATAATTGGAAGCCAGAACTCAGACATCTTAGATTAGTTAAAGCCTTCAAAGACTGTTTTGGTCACCTCCTACTTACACAATGCAAAGGATCTTGCTTGAGAAATAGGATTAGGAACCATTATGGTGATTAAGACAGAAATGGAATATTTTCAGGAAATAATGACGCTGATGACGCACGGGCAACTTGGCAAACATGAAACTTTATTCAACAAAAGGTAACAGAAAGTTAGTGTAAATACAAGATCAGGATGCAAGGGTGGTACTTGGGCAACTGTCCACAGTACAAGCCAAGATGTCCCTGTAATCCCGGGATATTCTGAAGGAGTCATGCACTTTTCCGTTGCTGCTCTTCTTGTACTCGAACAACAGGTTCGAATGGTCAAACGCTGTAAGCTTCACATACCCGTAATCGACGTCCTTAACTAAGCTCCATTGGGTGTTTAAGGTGGTGAAGTCTGTAAGGCTTGCTCCTCCCCCACCAGCAACAACGTGTATTGTCCCGTTAAAAGCACCCTTGTAATAACTCTTTTCTTTGCTGGTGCAAATATTCTGGGAAACAAGTTATGGCATCAGTTAACAGAATGTAGCAAGAAAACATGATTGATATTAACGCTCTATGATTGCGTGAAGTTAAGAGTACCTGGTATATGGGACAAGTTCTTTCATAGCAGTGGGCATGGCCATAGATGGCAATGTCAACCTTGTATTTCTGCCAGAGTTTTTGGAGACTATCCCTACCCATTGGCTCCCCAAATGATCCTTCATCAGCATAAAATTGTGCTGAAGAATAACCAAGCACCCGGTGTGCAAGAAATATGAGCCAAGGCTGCTTTTGCCTGTCTACTGATGCCAGGCAGTGCTCAATGAACTTATATTGCTCTGTTCCCTCTCTCCAATCATGTTCTGTATCAGCTACGCAGAACCGGAACATGCCATAGTCTGTGGAGTACCAGAACTTGTCGCTGTTCTCTGTAGGAGCATAGAACATAGTCTCCGCCAACACACCACATTCTCCTCCTGAATCCAAATTCTCATAGAAGGACCCTGAATTGGGCCAGTCACGCTCATGGTTGCCACTGAAAAAGAAAGGATTATAACTTACCACATAACAAATATGAAGTAGAAGGCAAGTGTATATATATATAGAGGAAGTATATGTATATTATGACAAACCTTGCTACCATGTAAGGCATGGTGGACGCGATAGGCTCAATCTGTGCAGTAAACTGGTCCCACTGTGAGAGGTATCCATTCGCATAGGAAAGATCTCCAATGTGGAAAACCATGTCAGTGTTGTTCAAGTCTCGGATTAGTTGCTTTGTAGTGTTAAGAGAGGCATGCTGGAAATTGTTATATTCATTGGACCCATCGGCTTCAGCCTGTCATGTGAATTGGAAACATAATATAAATGATCCAGGAACTACTATAGTCCTTGATCGGTGCCATTAAAGAAGATAAATAATGTTTGAATTCTTTCAAACCTTTCCCATGTCGCCAAATATGACGACCTTCTGCACAGAATTTTGACCGGGAAACGGAGATGCTCTAAACTTGTAGCCTTGACTCCAGATATATGTACCATTGGACAATTTATGCCCCAGCTTGTAACCATACCTGCATTTTCATACAGATCCTTGAGAACCAACTCATTTTTCTATATTCAAATATATTTATTGGCCCATTTTAGCAAGTTCAATGTTCAAGTCTAAATTTAACCACTGGTTGATGGAACACGACAACTTACATTCTGTTGGGCCACAGCTCCTTAAGAAAACTAGTGTGTATAAATCCAGGATCACGCCATCCTACTGTCCTTGCCGGGGCACCTGTATATTATATTTATACATCATCAATACATCAGCATTTTGGATATTTTATTATTGTTCTATTTGATATTACACTAAAAATATTTGACACATAACCATGCTATCACATACCGCACATGCTGCTTTTATCAAATGTCAGTGTCCCTGCAGGAGACCGCACACGCTCTCCTCCTTCTGGACCCCATTCAACAAAAGGTTCAGCTTCATTGATTCCATATCCACTAGTCCATGTTACAGTCATCTGGGGATTGCATTCGAAATTATATGGTCTACTACTTGAGGAAATAACTGTAAATAAATAAATAAAACTTGTAAAGAAATTAAATTGAATGTAGGGATTAAAATTATTTTTTAATAACGAAGCAAAATATACAGGAATGAATAGAACTCAGTGGTACTGATATCAAAGGTGTAATACCTCATTCCATGTCTTCCCTTGTGCTAAGCGCGGGTACACTGGTGCATTGGGGTTTGTGAAAGCTATTTTATTTGACACGGCCAGTAGCTTTGGCTAATATTTATAGATACATAGACAAATAAAGAGATTAGCAGTAAGCATTAATCAAAAAAGCGTGGTGCAAAGACAAAGATGAGCATACATTTGACAAACCACCAGAAAACAGTCCAAAAGAGAAGTCTTCTCTCTGGTTAATGAGCAGGAACTTTATAGACCCTTTCCCCGTATTCTTGTACCCAGGACTGCTATAATTTGCATACTGAAACTGCAAATTATTTAAAGAGGAAAGTTTAATGTCATTATTTGTAGTTCGTTACCAGTAGCAGTAGCACTAGCAAGATATATTTAAAACAACTTAATGGCGAGGCAGTGTTGCAAGGACCTTGATAGGTGCAGAACACAATGCCGGAGGATAAACTCTGGAGTTTTCTTTTGGACAGGTGGAAGAACTGAAAATGGTAGAATGTAATTGGTTCTAGTTAGATCAACGCCAATAGGCTTCATTAGAACACAAAAATGAAGAGGAATTTCATAATTCATTTATCTACCACAAAGACGGTATTCCAACCCCATCACCATTGGAGGAGTTCGAAGAATGATCCTCCAAATTCAGGCAGAATATTTAAAATGCAAAGACATTTTGTACCTGAAATTGGCGGGAGAAAAAACTCCAATCCAGTCATCATTTGATGGGTTGGGAGAATTATACTCTAGTGTCACCCATTCTGTATTCTGACCCTAAAGCAATGAAGAACAGTTTCATCAGCCTAACAACACAATTACTCTTAACCAAATCTTTGATCCTTGGCAAAAACATTTACTTCCTATACAATGTGAAGATGTGGACTTGACATTTAGTCTCTGAGAAAGAAACTGAAGACAAGGCTCTATGCAAAAAGCGTACCTTCAACCCAAGAATTGTAGGAGAGGCTTTAACAGAAGCGTTTTCATGAAGGGCAAGCATTGTTCTATGAACAGCAATATTGGAGAGAGGGTGACCTCCATGTGCTCTCACTTCTCCAGGGATTACAAGAACCAAGGAAACGGTGAAGAATAAGAATATTACTTCTTTCATTTTTGTCCTACCAAAGACCTGAAAACCATTAACATTTAACACAAAACACATATCTAATTAGAAACCCAAATTAATTCAAAACCCGTAAGGAACTTCAAAAACATGAGTAATAGAAAGGATAGGTAAAAGATATGAATGCTAAAAGAAACTGGCATCACTAACTGACCCAACACAACAACAGATGCCACAATCAAGCTCAAATCCTTGAACCCCATTTTAGATACCACATTCCAATCACTCCCAGCTCAACACTAGATTGCTTATAAAAATAGAAAGGCATCAAATAGGCAGGTTAGTGATGTCATATCATCAACCAAACAAACCAAGAGTCAATCTCAAATCTTCAAACACTATTTTCAAGGCAACAAGTTTTAATTACTCCAAGCCCCAATCAAGCTCAAATCCCTACAACCCAGTTCAAGAAAACATTTTTCAATCAATCCCAACTAGAAAAAAGAGGGAAATACCCATTACAAATCCATCCACACCTCCATTTTCCACTTACCCTCAAAATTACAAAGCACATAACGAACCGCAAAACCAAGCCAGGACATAATCAAACTGAAGAAACACATGAACAAATTTGGTCAAAACACAACAAGCAGATTGGATCCTATCTAGCTTTACGAGCTGGCTATCTGACCCTTTCACTTTCAGCAAAAGAACACAAATGGATAAAAACATAAATCTGTTAAAGAAAACAGTAAAAAGAAATAGATTAAGGAGATGGAACTGACCAATCAAAGAAATGGGTCGTTCAAAGATAAGAACAAATTGACGACTTTATGGGGAGGGTGAGAAGGACCAAAAAAACAAGTGGGCGATTTAACAAATCATCAAAATGATGAAAAGGTTAAAATAAAGATCCCAACTTGGACAGATCGATCTCTAAGCAAGTCAACTTTTATTACAAGCAAGCTCGCCACGCGCCGCCGCCGACACGTCGTTGATTGCATATCATGATATTACACTAAGGTACAGCTTTTGTTTTAGCTTTTGGAATGAAATCACTTTTGTTCTGTAATAAGTAAGACGAAAACTTAAATATAGGAAGTCTATCATAACATATCTTTAATCGCATGATAATATCAAATTATAACGATAAATTTCGATATCGTCAAAAAATAACAGTAGGATCCTTAAGTTTTTTTAAAAACATGTAATTCAATCAGTTTTGATGGAACATCCCTCAAATTCGGTTAGTTCGGACGGAATTTTCTTATTAACTCCTATTTTACCCTTGGGCTTTCTGAGAAATTAAGGAAGGAGGAGGGGAGGGCGACGCCGATAACGCAAAGAAGAAGAAGAAGATAACTAAATGAGTATTTCATCTTTATCGATACGGAATTCGTGTGTTTTTAAGAAAGTTTGAGGGTCTTACGGTTGTTTTTTTAACAATATCGGAACCGACAGTTCAATTTTTAGGGAAAATTGAGATAACTAAATGAATATTTCATCTTTATCGATACAGAATTCGTGTGTTTTTAAGAAAGTTTGAGGGTCTTACGGTTGTTTTTTTAACGATATCGGAATCGACAGTTCAATTTTTAGGGAAAATTGATCAAGTATGCCCAAATGTTGCCCCTATCGTGCA
>JAYMSU010000712.1:0-12469 GCA_036897765.1 Erodium chrysanthum | reverse complement strand
ATTCCCGTAGCCTCCAAAAGTGCCGGGTCTGTCACACCCAAAATCAATCTGCATTTTGACTCCACCATCCCCCCCGTATGATCACGACATATCTGCCAGCCCCGCTAGAAAATTGCAGCATCGGTATTAAGTCGGACAGATTAAGACACCTAGACGGATCTCGACAGATTTAGCCAAAGATTTTTACAACACCGATATGATTTTTATCTCTCCGTGGATTAAAAAAATGAAATAAAAAATTATTTAACTTTAAATTCTCTTCGCGACTTTTAAATTTTTTTAGTTACGAGTCATCTTCTAACATTTTAAAATTTTAATTATATATATCAAATAAACTATTAATCTCGAACTAGTTCTCGATTAATCTGTAGAGTCCTGTCTATCCGACTAGTCTATCGTTTTTTACAACCTTACTTAAAGATATTTATAAAACAAAAAAAATTGAGAAGAATTAAAGGAATTTAATTTATTTTAGCATTTTAAATAAAAAAATTCAGATTTTTGTCCGCCAGTGGCAGTAGTAACTTCCCTTGCCGCTGTCAGACACAACGTGGACGTGCAGTGAATTGACGATAAAGCCCCTGGCCTTGCTCTCTTTCGTGAGCCCATCACGTTCATTCCAATCCCAAACCACCTGTCCTCGATCGTGATTTCGCATCGCTCCGTCGCCGGCGACGGATTGCTCCGCCACGGAACCTGACCGGAGACGAACGATGGAAGCTGACAGAGAAGAGCTCTGTGCAGATAGGACGGGAGAGTGTGGAACTAGATGTTGAGGAGACGGTGTTTTTGTGGTTTCTGTCTAATCCGTTGAGCGTTTTTGGTCTCGTTTCAGGTTCTCTCTCTCGAATTTCGTCTCCGATTATGGATTTATGTGATGATTTAGGGTTTTGGATGGATTCATCTGTGGACAGATGGATTTTGATTTGGTTTTGTGGTTCTGATTTTGAAATTCTTGCATTTGGATCGTGTTTAGCTTGTGGCAGCGATTTGTTTTTGGGTTTTTTGGTGTGGAATTGGGAATTATAGTTGTAGTGGATGAGTTTTTGTTGGAATTGGATCAATTGATTGCTTTGTGAACTGAGCTACTGGCTATCACTACTTCTGTTGCTGCTGCTGTTTTTGTTTGTTTCTGAAATTCATGTCTGTGTGTTCATCGTTGTCTCGAGGAGGAAAATTGATCTGTTGAAACAGAGGTAGACGTGGAGGATAATTTTCAGGTCCTACATTTAGTGGTGTTGTTAGTTATTAGAAAAATCGAGATCTTAGCTCAGCTTGGAAATCGATACCCTGATTGCCCTATATACATTTTTCTTATTGTAGGCATGAATTGTACCAATGTTAAAGAATGATGTTTAATCTTGCTCTTGAAATGGCTGTTCCAGTTAAGCATTACCTGAACTAGAAGCTTAAGCTCATATTTGAAGTCCCATGCTGCTTTGCATGCGACTGATGCACAGGCCCACCTATTAGCTTGTGCTAGAATTATATCATTTTTCAATTAGGGTGGTGGTAGGATTCGAAGTTGGGACCACTAGGTCTACAAAGCTCTGATACCATGTTGAAAGACCACCTCAAAATGGAAAGCTTAAGCTGACTGTTTTCTCTATGTCCGCTTTTAATTGAGTCGGCCTCTTTACAGTTCCAATAGATTGGTTTCCCCAAGGCGCCCTATGTGTTAGAATCTTGTTATATTTCTTTTATGTTATGCATGTGAGCCATTTTGCTCGCAAACATTTATTGTTTAGTGTGTTTGTGAATTTATGTGTTCTTATATTTCCATTTTACTTCTGTCATCATCACATAGGTTCAGTATGGATAATCCTTCTGGTGGTGAGGGTCCTACTGTACTGCAGTTGCAAAAATGGCCCCCCTCTGGGGTCCAACTCAACCTGTCAGAATTTCGTGAAGCTTTTATATCTCCTTCAAGGAAGATACTGTCACTGCTTTCATATCAATCTGAAGCTTTGCTGCTTCCATTGGTGACAGGTATACTTATTTTTTTACCTGATGTTGGCTTTGGTTTAGTTTGTCTGGTTGCCAACATGCTATCTCTGTTGGTTCACAGGTGGCTCTAAAAATAACAATCTTTTTGAAGGTCTTGATGGCCAATGTATGCAAAACGCTCCAGATAATAGGTCAGGTTCAATGGAAGACGCACCTTGCACTTCTGGATCAGCAATGGGTTTTGATGATGACATTTCTCGTGAGAGTAAAAATCCAAACTCTGGCGATTATCCTTTTATTTGCAATGTAAACTCAATGGCTTGGGGAGTAAGTGGTGATACATATAACCATCATGGAGATGCTTCTTTTGGAGATCTTCTATTTGTTTCTAGCAACCATGGGGTGACAGTCCATGCTTTTTGTCAGCCTGCTAAATCCAATGAAATTGCCAGAGACATAGAGGGTGAGTTTGGACAGGGGAGATGGGTGGAGTGGGGACCTTCTAGTGCATCAGATCAAAACATTGATGTACCAGAGTCTTCCAGCTCGTATTATGAAGCAACTGAGAGTAGTGTTGATGTAAAGAGGGCCAATGGAATTAACGAATACTCGTATAATACTGGTAAAGATGCTGGTAATGATGGATCGTCAAGAAGCGTTACTTCTAAGAGATGGTTGCGTTCCTTTTTTAATGAAGCTGAAACTGTTACATCTGATGGTGACATCTGGACCAAGTTCCCAGAGAAATCATCATTTCCTTGCTCTGCAAGGGTTGTTTCATTCAGCATTTTCAATAGTTCTGCAGGCCCATCCAGCTTAAAGTTTAAGTCCGAAGTGTTATCCAAATTTTTAGGCGTTGAGGTGGATAGTTTGTGGAAATGCTCTAGAGTGTTATCCAGCATTTCACATCACTTAATTGGATTTGTTTTAACATCATTGGATCCCATATCTTTCAGTGACAGCAATGTAAGTGAGAAATGCAGAAGCAGAAATCTGATAGTCGTTGCCAGGTTAGACAGTTGGGGAATGCAATGGGTTTCCTCGGTTAAGCTTGAGGGAATTCTAAATAATAGCCAAGTGTTTGAGTGGACAGACTTCCACTTTTCTGATGATCTTCTTGTTTGTCTTAATGCTTCTGGCTTGATTTACTTTTATGCTGTAACAACCGGAGAGTACGTTTCACATCTAGATATTGTACACACTTGTCGACTGGACCTTCAATCAAGCATGCTGGATCAAGAGAAAGTGTCCGTGGGTACTGACATACAAATGAAACACGTTGATAAAGTTCCAAGTAAGACAACAAATCTCTATGGTGACTTCCATGGAAAACAGAAGTTCAAAAAGTTGGTTCTTGCTGCGTACACTTCCCTCTTGGCTGTGGTGGATGAAAATGGTGTGATATATGTCATTTGTGTGGGTGACTATATCCCAGCAAACTTTTCTTCGTCTAAGAAGTTGCTCCCACATTTTCAGTATTTAGGCCTTGGGATGTTAATTGGTTGGGAGGTTGGTGGTTCTGAAATAGGCCGCCAAAGGGTATATTCAGAATCAAGTTCTTATAATTCAAGTATTTCATCAATAAAAAGTGGATGTTTGTGCTTCTTGGATAATATCGAAAGTACTAAGCTTCATGAAGTTGAAGGTCAGAATCTTCATGGAAAACGGAGCCGATGTGACTTGTGTATGAGTGGTTTCTCTGCTGTATCAAAGATTATAGATCAAAGGTTTCATGATTATAAATCACCTTCACACTTCACCCCAAAAATCTTTCTTCCAACAAATAGATTTAGCGTGGATGATTCTATTTGTATTTCTCCTCTAGGAATCACTCAGCTCATTAAGAAGCACGGTATGAAGGATCACATGTCGCAAATAGTTCACTTTGATCTCCATGCTGACTTATCAATTCGTGATGATAGATGGTTGAATTCAAGATTTGAAATGTTCAAAGGAAGGAAAAAGGTTTTCTTTGAAGAAGCAGTAGGTTGCACATTCCAGGGATGCTTTTACTTGGTGACTCAAGATGGCCTTTCGGTAGTTCTTCCCCCCATTTCAGTTTCAACAAAGTTCCGGCCAATTAAATCCATTGGGTATCAGCAGCCAAGTGCAAATGAAGGCACTGCAGATCAAGTTGATTATGTCTTGGAAATGAAAGAATTAAGATTGTCTCAGTCACCTTGGATAGTTGAACTTTTGGATAAAACTATTCTGTATGAAGGTCCTGAAGTGGCAGATCACTTATGTTTGGAAAATGGTAAGAGCATTTCAAACCGAAGTTTCTGTTGTGACATTGATAGTATTGCTGTTCAATGCATTTTTTTTTTGTCAAGAATTTTGTTGTTTGAAACTATCATGCTCAAGATTTTTTTTCTTTGCGTTGATCTTCCAAAAGTTACGAAAGCACTAAAGAAATAAGTTACAGTTCTCATTTACAAGAAAGAAATGAACAAACAGTAGCCCCGTGTGATTATGCAATTTGTCTATGCTTTTCTTTTTGCTTTTATGTGTGATGAATGCTGTGAAGTTTTCATTTGGTTCTTTATTTCTAGTGATGATACAAATTGGTTCTGAGTACACTTTCTTACTTGTATACTGCCTCTCAGGGTGGGACTTGAAAATATCTCGGATGCGCCGTTTACAAATAGCCCTTGACTACTTGAAATATCAAGAAATAGAACAGTAAGTTTCTAGATTATTCTATTTTGTTGCTTCACTATTTCCTTGCCTGGTTCAACAATCATGTTCTTATAGTGGGGATAAGGTTTCCCAAACACCCAATGTAGTTAAAGGCATGCCCCAGGTCCAGGGCCTCTATTGCTTTGAGCACATATATGTTTGTTTTTTAGTTTTATATAATAAGAAATGGATTTCTTTTATTACCAAACCAAATTAAATATTTTTTCTGCTAATTTTGAAGGGATGTTCACATTAAGTTTATAGGTGAATGTTTAATAGCCATCATATAATTTTGCATGAAAGCAGAACAAAGTCTAAATGTCAACTAGTCCTTTCATCTTCAAAAAAAATTCCTTATCCATAATTTAGAAGAAAAATACTCATTGCCATTTTATTCTTTTACATTATTGTCATGCTGCTGTTGAAATTAATAATCAGACTACATCTCATCTTTCTTGGATGAGTGCCTAGACCCTTAGCACCCCTTTGCGCCTAGGTCTTTTAACAACTATGCAATTACCGTAGAGAGATGTTGGTCATCTTATTATAAGATATGTCATGCTAGTCATCTTGCAAACTTATACTTTCCATCAATACGCGATCCTTAAAAAAATTTCAATAAGAGCCTTGCAATTCTCATTTGGACCATGGAATGTCCATCACTTGATCTGTATCTCACAGATCAATTCTCATTTGGACCATGGATAGTCACTTGATCTGTATAATGGATGTAAAAAGTTTCTGTAATTCTCCATGGTGCCCATTTCTTTTACGTTAAATGTTAACTATGGATTTTATCGATGATCATGATCAGATCTTTAGAAATGCTTGTGGATGTCAACATGGCAGAAGAAGGCATTCTGAGGTTGCTCTTTGCTGCAGTCGATGTTATGTTTCATAAAGTTGGCAGTGACAATGAAGTTTCTGCTGCATTGAGGTAAGACTTTTTTCTAGTGTCCAGTCTTTATAATGGATGTACGAAGTTTCTCTCTCTCCTTTTGTATTTGCCTCATCTTCTTCTACTTATAGTGGTAAATTTTTGAAGAGTTCCTCAAAGGATTTCTAAGGAAATGTTTGTCATCTCATTCCAGCCTGTTGGTGTTCAGATGTTTGGTCCCTACTTGATCACTTTCACCTTGTTTCCTTTCCTTCACTGGATTTTAGCTTATTGAGTGCACATCCACATTAATTTTTATATTTTATTTTATGAATTATAAAGTGGCATATATAGTGAGGTCTATTTGGCAGGCCAATATTTAATGAGGTGTTTTAATCAATGTGAGGTCAAATGAAAGAAATTTGGCTGTATATAAGTCTTTGTGCAAAAGATGTGAAATGTTAATCAATGTATCTTAAACTAAGGGTATATTTCTTAAATGAAAGGACATACTTGTTTGAAACTGAAATGTATTTAAGTTGTCTGCATATCTTATATATACTCTCTAGTAGTTCCATTTATTATCTTGAATCTTACTGCAATGTTCTATCTTGTGTTATAGGCTTCTTGTATTGGCCACACACTTCGCAACCAAAATGATCAGGAATTATGGATTGCTACAGTATAAGAAAGATGCATACGTAGTGCATGGCTTTAAACGGACCAGAATACTTCCTCTACCGCCTGTTTTACCTGACGAAGTTCAAAATGAAACAGGAAATTCAAAAAGGCTCTGTGAGATGGCTCAATTTTTAGAGATAATTAGGAATCTTCAATGTCGGCTTAGCGGAAAGCTTAAAAGGCCTGGCCAAGGGATGGTATGGTGTTGAGATTCTGCTACTCTAGGCATCTGCTATATGAGATGCAAGTCATAACTTAAATTCTAACAATTCCTTAGTCCATTTTACAGGTGGATGATGAGAAGGCAGATACAACATCTCAGGATGATTCTCAACTTTCAGTACTCTCTATGGATCCTGTATTTTTGGAGACACCAAGCCAAAATGCACTTCCCTTTTCTGTACGTGCAGCTGCTTCCAATAATACTGAGCCACTTGCTTTGATGCCCATGGATTCAGATGGCCCTTTGAGTCGGGAGAATACCAGTGAACTATCATCTGCCCTTGTTCTGCAAGATGGGACTGCAGGAAAAAGAGCTCTCCCTTTGGAAAATCCAAAAGAGATGATTGCACGCTGGAAACTAGATAATTTGGACCTTAAGACAATTGTAAAAGATGCTCTCCTCTCTGGTCGCCTTCCTCTAGCAGTTCTTCAACTGCATCTTCACCGATCACGGGATACTTTACCTGACAAGGATCCACAGGATACTTTCACTGAAGTCCGTGACATCGGGAGGGCAATTGCTTATGACTTATTTTTAAAGGTAGCTCACTGAATATTTATGGAAAATTACCATTACTCTATTTTGTTTCTTTCTTCTTCCATTTTTGCTGGTTGTGCTTACCGTATATGTTAACTAGGATGAAACGGAACTTGCTGTAGCAACATTGCAAAGGCTTGGAGAGGACATCGAAACCAGCCTTAAGCAGTTATTGTTTGGAACAGTTAGGAGGTCTCTTCGAGTTCAAATAATGAAGGAGATGAAAAAATATGGTTACTTGGGACCATTTGAATGGAAGATATTGGAGACCATATCTCTAATTGAGGTATTGGAAGCATCCTTATCTTGTTTCTCGTTGTTTTACGTTTCAAGTTGCAATATTTCAAATATGATTCCCATGGAGCAGAAACTAAAAAAATCATTTTTTTTTTTTCTTGAAGAGGCTTTACCCTAGCACCAGTTTCTGGAAAACATTTCTTTGCCGGCAGAAAGAACTCATGAGAGATACATCAGGCCCCAATGCACCTGGGAAACCTAATTTGCAAGTGTTGCATTCAAGTGTGTACAGTAACCTCATCATTGAGTGTGGTGAAATTGACGGAGTGGTTCTAGGTTCATGGACCAGTATGAATGAAAGTTCTTCTGTTCCTTCTACTGATGAAGACAGTGCTGATGTTGGATACTGGACTGCAGCTGCAGTCTGGTCTAACTCCTGGGATCAGAGAACCATTGATCGAGTAAGTTATTTCTCATTGTGAGTAGTATTGATGCTCAGAGATACTTTATTATCTTTTTTGTTGTTGTGAAACCAACTCAATTAAAAGCTTAAGTTGGCCCACTTCAATATTTTTACTCTTAACACTGGCTATGGCTGCTGGGATTCAAACCTGTGATCACTAGGTGAACAAGGCACTGATACTATGTTCTGAAACCCAACTCAACTTAAAACCTAAACCTGTGACCCTGATTTGCAAGTGTTGACAATATTTTTCTCTGAACTCTTTTGAATATCCTATGTTGTAAGAACATCGAGTAGAAGGATGTGCTAAGATTGGAACTGATTTATTTCTTTGCAGATAGTTCTGGATCAACCTTTTCATATGGGCGTTCACGTGTCATGGGAATCACAACTTGTGTACCACGTCTGCCATAATGATTGGCAGGAAGTTAGTAAAATCTTGGACCTGATTCCCACATCTGTACTATCACATGGGAACCTACAAATAAATTTGGATAATTCACAGCCCACATCAAAAGCTGTTGGATACAGCAGGGGTTCTTCTGATTACGGCAGTTACATATGCTCTATTGAAGAATTGGATACTGTGTGCATGGACATTCCAGATGTCAGAATTTTCAGATTTCCAGCCGATACTATATGCTCAACGTGGTTAAGAAGGCTCATGGAGCAGGAACTTGCAAAGAAGTTTATATTTTTGAAGGACTACTGGGAAGGCACAGCAGAGATAGTACCCCTTCTGGCTTGTTCAGGGTTAATGACTAAAAGATATGAAATACCATTTGAGGATGTTACCGACGAGAGCTCATATGATATTGGTTCCTCGTATGAATATGGACCATTCCATGTGCAAGCTCTGCATAAACTGTTTGTACATCACTGTGCGCAATATAACTTGCCAAATCTTCTGGATATTTACCTTGACCACCACAACTTGGTTGTAGACAATGATTCGCTCACTTCATTACTGGAAGCTGCAGTAAGTTTCCTTCTATCTAGCGAGTGTTTATGGTATGACTTGTTTCAGACAATGAATACTTTGTTTGTATTGTTTGACATCACTTAGAGTTCTCTGATATTTTTGCATTTTATTTACAGTTTATGGTATGACTTGTTTCAGACAATGAATACTTTGTAGTCTCTGACATCTGGTGTTTGTATTGTTTGACACACTGAACAGGGAGATTGTCAATGGGCAAGATGGTTGCTGTTGTCTAGAATAAAGGGGCGTGAATATGATGCATCATTTGCCAATGCTCGTGCAATAATGTCATGCAATGTATCCCCTGATAGTAACCTCAGTGTTTTGGAGGTTGACGAAATTATTCATACAGTTGATGACATTGCGGAAGGAGGAGGGGAACTGGCGGCCTTAGCAACCCTAATGTATGCCCCTGTTCCAATTCAAAATTGTTTGAGTACTGGTAGTGTAAATCGACAAAGTAACTCGTCAGCCCAGTGCACACTGGAGAACCTTAGGCCCGCCCTTCAACGCTACCCAACATTATGGCGTACACTTGTGGCAGCATGTTTTGGACAAGATACAGATTGTAATTTTTTGGCCCCAAAAGCAAATATTGGTTAGCTCTCAGTATCCTCATTTTGGTTATCTGATTATTTGAAGCTATAAGTTAGCTCCCCTAGTATATATGATCACATAATTCTTTTCATGTGTCTTCCGCTCTACAGTTTATGGAGATTCGGCTTTAGTGGATTACCTAGATTGGCGAGACGACATCTTTTTTTCTACTGGCCGTGATACTTCTCTTCTGCAAATGCTCCCATGCTGGTTTCCGAAGTCTATACGGCGACTGATCCAGCTTTATGTTCAGGTTAGTCATCTTTTTTTCCAAAGCCTTTTTGGTTAATTACATTCACTTGTCATTGTCACTTTGCCAGGAATTTACTCCTTTCTAGTCATGATTATCTTGTATTACAAAGCATCCATCATCTTGCAGGGTCCTCTTGGATGGCAGTCACTCTCAGGTTTACCTACATCCGAATCTTATCTACATAGGGACTTCAACTTTTTTATAAATTCCGATGAACAAACTGAGATCAATGAGATGTCGTGGGAGGCTACTATACAAAAACATGTGGAAGAGGAGCTCTATGATTCTGCTCTTGAGGTGTGTCCTTTTCATATGTACAAGTTTTTACTCACACACTCCGTAACTATAAGCATGAGTTGTAGGACTGCTTTTTTGTCAAGAAAACAATATTATTTATAGCATGTGTTGAGCTCAAAATACAATTTTGTATGTAATATAGCTACAAGATGGAACTTGTATGGTGACATTTTGTTTCTCTATGGATGAAACAAGAAGATTACCTATTGCATCTGACTTTCCATTAGTAGGTTTATCTTTGATAGCTTATTAAATGGACATGAATTCACATTACTGTTGGCCATTAGAATATTTGTCAAGCATTCAGGGTCGTAAATTTCCATCCTGCATTTATTAGTTGATATCAACTTTTGTTGGGGGTGTTTCTTCTTTTTAAAAGTAACTGGTTTGATGTATTGTAGTATGATATCTCCAGGCGTGATCTAGGAGGAAAGCAACTCCATTTCTTGTGGCTTCCTCTATTCTCATAGTAAACTGATCAATATGTTAAACTGATCAGTATAAACAAAGATTCCGCTCATATTATTCTTTTCCCTGGAATCAGCTTTGTTAGTAGTTTTGAGAGTATTCCTTTTTCTGGGTGAAGTTCACATTTGGTCCCCACTGTTACTTTCATTTCAATTTCTTTTATAATGCTTTTGGTTAATTTGATTTGTCTTGTCACTCTTTCCTTAGACCTAAATAACTAACTGGTTGTGCTACTTCTTGGTTATGCTGTACTGACCTCGATGTTTAATTTAAGGAAACTGGTCTTGGGCTTGAGCACCACTTACATCGTGGACGTCCACTTGCAGCCTTCAATCATCTTCTTGCCGTTAGAGTTGAACGACTGAAATCAGAAGGACAGCCTGGTGCTCCAGTACAAGGACAAGCAAATGTTCAGGCAGATGTGCAAACACTTCTTGCACCTATAACACTGAGTGAAGAGTCTCTCATTTCATCCGTATGTTCTTCTACTCAGAATGGAGACAGAATCCCTTGCCATTTAAACTGCCTTTTCACAAACTTCTTTTTAATAGGCACCATTACAAATTTATGCTTTTATAATGTTTTCAGGGTAGTTAATAGGGATAATCTCACTCAGCTACCGTTAAATATGCACCTTTCTTAATCAACTACCCCTAAGTTTTGCTGTCTCAATTTACCCCAATTCTGTCAACTTTTGGATGTGGAAGGACAAAAGTACCTCTTTTAAAAAAAAATACATGAGGGTACTTTCATCATTTCACACCCAATAGTTGACAAAATTGGGGTAAAATGAGACTAAAAAACTTAAGGGGGTTGTCAAAAACTTTTTTAATTTAGGGGTGGTTAGTTGAGAATGGTTCATACTTGGGGATAGCTGAGTGAGATTATCCCTAGTTAATACGAGATTGATGGTGCTTTTCATCTTATCTAATAAATGATGCGAGAAAATTTCCTGTATATTTAATTTTCAGGTTATGCCACTGGCTATTATGCACTTTGAGGATTCTGTGTTGGTGGCTTCATGTGCCTTTCTTCTAGAGCTTTGTGGCTTATCGGCAAGCATGCTCCGTATAGACATTGTCGCTTTGAGACGGATATCTTCCTTTTACAAAACCAGTCAAAATACTGAGAATTACAAGGAACTTTCTCGAAGTGGTTCTGCATTACATACATCCTCACTTGAAAATGATATAACAGAATCTCTTGCTCGAGCACTTGCAGATGAATATCTGCATCAGAATAGTGCAACCATAACTAATCAAAAGGAAACTTATAACTCAGCCACTAGCAAGCAACCGTTGAGAGCTCTCATGCTTGTGCTACAGCATTTGGAGAAGGCAAGTCTTCCACAGAATGTGGATGCGACATGTGGGTCTTGGCTATTAAGTGGCAATGGTGATGGAACTGAGTTGAGATCTCAACAAAAAGCTGCTAGTCAGCATTGGAATTTAGTTACAGTTTTTTGTCAGATGCATCAACTTCCATTGAGCACGAAATATCTCACTGCATTGGCAAAAGACAATGACTGGGTACGTCTATATTGTTATACTTACTCTAAACCATGAATGCATGTATTCTTCTTCTTGAAATCTAACACTGTCTTCATCATATGAAAGGTTGGGTTTCTGTCTGAAGCTCAGGTTGGAGGATACCCTTTCGACAAAGTAGTTGAAGTAGTATGTCTCTCTCTCTCTCTCTCTCTCTGTGTGTGTGTGTGTGTGTGTATATATATATCTTCTTACTACTTTTGTCTTGATGGCAGGTTAGAAGCTGCTATGCAGAGGTTGACCAATTTGTGCTCCATTTTGAATGACATGGAGCCTATATGCGTTCTGAACCATGTATTTGTTCTGAGGGAGGTGAGGTTTACTATCTACATTCATATATCATACATGTTCATTTATCTCCAGTTTCTTGTACAATTTCAATCTAGAATATAAGCAGGTTACAGTTGAACCAAAGGCAAAAAAATAAAGCAATATCCCATTGGACATTTTGAGTGTAATTCCGCTTCATGTATGTCAAATTTGTGATCAGTATATTATCGTTAGGAAGCACATAGAGCATCTATATATGCGAGATTTCTTTAATATAAACACTACATTTTTAACCAAAGGTTGCTTGCCAAACTGGTCAAGCATTTGAACTTGTGGCCGCCTGGGGCCAGGGTTCAAGTCTCAGCAGCTGTACCTCTTTCTTCTTAATTTATCTCCCTTTCCCAACTTCCG
>JAYMSU010000711.1:0-12470 GCA_036897765.1 Erodium chrysanthum | reverse complement strand
TGTTCTCTGTTTTGTGAGCGACAAGTCGCAGACTGAGCATTTTTGGGTGGATTCAGTTCCCTGCCACTTCTCTCCACGGGTCTTGATGTAGAGTGTTTCTTCCTATTTTTCTGCCTTCCTCCAGCTTGGGCTCCCCCACTCCCCTCGTCCCTCTTTGTGGTCCTCTCGTTGTAGTTGGCCTAGGAATCGGTGGCTTGTTCTCCCGTTCCTTTGTCCAACTGTGCCTTGCGGATCGAGGGGGGTGGTTCGTTGGTTTGAGCGTAGGCACCTCCTATTTTTGCTTCTTTGTCTCGCTTTCTACTATTTGTATTTGACTTTTCTGCTGTTTGTGAGCCTTAAATTGGGACCCACGCCTGTTTCATTTATAGCATTTCTCCCCAATCAAAAAAATGTTTGTTTAGTTTCCAACAAAATCGATTCCACTCAAAGAACTAAATTGTAATTAGAAAAGAAAATAGAATGAGAAAATTGAGTAACTATATCTAGATGTTGCCCTCTCACGTTTTTTATCTCCAAAGTTATGTTTCTTTGAAAACTATGTTTATCTTTTTCGTTTTACCCAAGCTATTATCCTCATCTCAGAGAACTTGTCATTTTCTCTCTCCTATATTAAAGATCCATTTTCTGATCAGTTCTCACGGCTCGCAATAGTGGTCCAATGACCCCGCTGGCCAATTGGACTTGATGACACCCATCATTGAATGCCTTGAACACGGTGCATTGCAGTAGCCAACGGGACCCTCTATCCATCCATCGTAAACAAGACCATCGAGGGAAGTCGGACACCATCACAAGGTACTGTTGTCATCCATTGTGAAACGTCAAAATCCGAGTCAACGAAGTCACGTTTCGGTGGGTCCCAACCCTTGTTATATGTACCAACTGAGACATTCATATTGTCAGATTAAGAGACCAAAATATTATCGAACAAGATAGGTGTCGGAAAACCAATTATCCAACATAATTATAAATGAAAAGTAAGCAAAACGTTTTCTAATACTTCATAGTTCGAATAAGACTATCCTATACATATTTATTGAAGGGACAACTCAAACAATTTTTATTGATAACAAATAATAATAGGAAAGAGGTCACCCTCTTTCACATCTTTTCCACATTTAAAATTACCAATTTACCATTGCACATAATAGAATTTCTCGCCGAGGAGAAAACTTGAGAATTAAATTTCAAAGTAAACCTAAAAACGTGCAACACGTTGAGAATGAAACCCCAATCAAAATCCTTTTCGGAGGTCAGTCTGAGTGTGAAAACTATATAATTAAAACATTTTAAAGTGAAGTATAATAACGAGATAAATATAGAAATGAATCAAAGTATAATGACCCATGAGTTATCCCACATCACATTATATAAAATAATAAAAAGTAGTGAAAAAAGAATAGCATTACTCCAGAAAAAGTAAGACAAGGAAAAGGAAAGATTTGAAAAGAAAGAATAGCTGGGCCATCATCTTTATTCGAGTACTTTATTCAAGTCCAAGCAATAATACACTAAACAGAAGACTACAATTCATTTCCCTGTGCTCTGGTTTTATATATATCCGGCGAAGCATGCAGAGTCCAGAACTAAGAATAAAGTGGCAGAAAATGGAATATTTTGGTCTACTCACATTAATCACTTTCCTTGTTGCTCTGTCTCTGTGCGGCTTCTCCAACTCTGTACAACTCAGTGACCCAGATTGCAGCACCGTCGGCAAATCCTATGAGAACTGTCCAAGTCAAGGAACTATATACCAACGGCCATGCACCAAAACCAGCAACTGTGCGGCTGGAGACTCAACCTCACCACGTTTGACCGACCTCGAAGGTGTGTTCAATTTTTCCACTTAATACTAATTACTAATTTAGTATTATGAAACTTGCCACTCTTCTTCAGATAAAAACAAATAATTGTTGTCCAAATCTGATCTTTGTTTCAGATTGATTTTTGGGTTCCACAGCTTCCATCTTAAAAATAATCTCAAATACTAATGTTTATACCACACATGTTTTTGAATCCGTTTTCTTTTATCATTTTTTGTCTTAAAAAAAAATACCTTGTTTGATTTTCCTAAAACCCACAAAATTGACCATTTATCTCCAACGGGTGAATAGAGATAAGAAGCCATCATATCTGTGTTTTCCATCTATTCCGACAACCCTCTTCATATTTACGTTTTTATGGCCTCCAAATGTTCAGATTTAGTTTTTTTTCCGGCACCTTATGTCTTTAAATATTTAGTGGTTGTATGCTCCTTCATGTTTGTTATTTTGTTTACCCCTTCCGGGTTAGCTTGAGAGGTTTTTTCTTGTCCCTTCCGGGTAGTCGGAGAGGGTTTTTTGTGCGCTTTAGGCGCGTTCTAGTGCTTCCAGAAGCGTGGTTTTTCCGCGTTATTAGGTAGTTTGGTTTTGTTAACGTTTCCAGTCGTTTTGACTGGTTAGGGAGTGTCTAATATGATTTGTCTCCACACATGAAATGAGAAATAAGCTTTTGCCACTAAAGTTACCTGCTTGTATTTGTGCGGTATACCTGCATAATAAAAATCTTTTCTTTTCTTTAAGAAAAAGGAAAATTAAACAGGAGAAAAATGCACTTAAATTTGGGGTTTGAGCAAATTGACGGTGATGTTCTAATTACTAGTATAGCAGGTCAGATACTTTTTTTTTTTGAAATTAGCAGGTCAGATACTTAAACTTTTATTAAGGTGCAGATCGGTCTATAATTTTTTTTTCTTAAATTGCATCATCAATTTTTTTGGCGGATAAAACAGAATAATGTCTTAAAGTTTCTCGATGTATTATAATTCCACTTTTTCCTTGAATTAAAAAAAATCTAAATATATATATCAAATAAATACAAGTATATTATAATTCAAAAAATATAGGGTGAAATCTATTTTTATTTTTAAATATAATATTTAACACTCCTGTATTAAAAATAAAAATAAAAGTATTTGATATTTGAAAAAACATAAAAAAAAATTAAATTTTCAAGTACTTTTGAAGAGGCATTTTTACTACATTTAAATTTAATAAGATAAAACTTAGTGTACAGTTTTATTTATAATTAAGACTCGATTTGTTAAAACCTAAATTGAGGGTATTTTTTTTTTCACCATTTCAGTATTTAGAACTAATATACCAATTCTTTTAATATATTATTCTTATGAGTACGGTAGATCAATGTCATGATCAACTATTAGCCAACATGTACTTATCGTTTTGGAGAAAAAATATTTGTTTCTACGGAGTTCACCACTTAACAGAAGATTATGTTTTTCTCTTAAAAAAAATTCAAAAGTAAATTCATAGTAATTTTATTTGATTTTCTGCCAAAATTTAAATAACTATTTATTAGTGAGGTGACACTGGTTGTTTTTTAATTATTTGGCAGCGACTGCTTATGAGAAATTGACGTCAACCTGGAACACGTCAACTCTGCCGCCAGCATCTTCAGTTTGTGATGTGGATGTGTCTCAGCCAACCAATGTCAACATCACTTGTTCGTGCAGGCGTGATGCTTCAAACAGCTCCATTTGCAATGTCGTATCAATGTACGTATGATCCTAAACATGTTAGTACAATCTGACAATAATTTGATGTCCTGAACATGTAAATATTTCTATCTATACGAATGTCTGAAGATATAGTTTTATGTTGCAGAATAATTTGGAACATGGATTTGAGAATGGTTCCTGAACTTTTATCCGAGTTTACATCCTTGCAATCCCTGTAAGTTCCTATCTAGCCTTCCACTGTATTGGACCCAAAGGACATTCGCATAACATGTTCCTAATCATATCTCAATCGACTTTTAACGGATCATCTCACATACACAGAATACTGTCAAATACATCGCTTTATGGTGCCATACCTGATTCTTTGGGAGATTTATCGTCACTTCAAAAGTTGTAAGCCAATGCTACATGTTTCCACGCTACTTAACCTAATATTTTGTTTATATAAGTAAATATATATGTGTAATTTGATACATTTTTTTCATATATATGGAAGGTGAACCTTGTGTTTCTTAATGTATGAGCAGGAGACTGGACATGAATCAATTGAATGGGCCAATACCAAAGAGGTTTGAGAAACTCAAGAGTCTTACCTATCTGTGAGTTTGTAATTAAGGCTTGTATATTTCTATATATATGGCAATGGCATGAGCAGAATCAGATAATACTTCACTGTTTGTTGGACGCAGGGATGTTGTCAGAAATAAGTTATCCGGTCCCGTTCCTCCTTTTCTTGGGGAACTCTCAAATCTTCAATACTTGTAAATGATATATTTATCTTCAAATCTCCGTAACTTCTTCTCCGCCGGCTGCATTTTGACATTTGTTTCTCTCTTTAATCTGAAGGTATTTGTCCAGCAATCTATTCAATGGTCCCCTTCCAGCACAGATTGGGAAATTGAAGGGTCTTCTACGTTTGTAAGTTACTAATTATTCAAAACAATAAGCGGCAAGTATGAGGTCGCTGACTCCAATCCTCGTAAGTGAAGCCATTCTTAATTTTACAGTGCAGTATGGTGCAACAGATTAACAGGGCCAATCCCTAGTGACTATGCTCATCTTACATCTCTGTCTCTATTGTAAGACATCTTCAATTATGGTTGATATATACATGCATGCTTTTCCATTAAACATTTCATTTTATGATCTGTATGTCTGTTTCTGTGTCTGTGTCTATACTACACAGTTCAGTAAGAGGCAACAACATGTCCGGCGCAATTCCCAGCTTCATCAAGACATGGACCAACCTCACTTATCTGTGAGTTGCTCTTTTATATGCGTCCTTAGACATGAGACAAACCTTAGTTACTGATCGATATTGTATGTAACATTGCACAATGAAGCATGAATGTGAACTCATACACAAATAAATGTCATAATGTAACCGATTCTATTTGTTTCATGTTCTGTCACATGCAGTGATCTCCTTGGAAATAATTTTGAAGGGACGCTACCTCCAGAGATTTTCACATTGTCTAATCTTGACACTTTGTAAGTAACATCCATTTCCACAAGCTTATATATGTAGAAGAAAGAGTTGATAACGATACACACACTTCATGACTTAATTGGGTACCATTGAATTTCTGTTATAGGGAGGTTAGTGATCTGAGAAGCTCTAGTTTCCAACTACCACAATCTGCAAACTTGACAAGTCTTACAACTCTGTAAGTTTTCTTTAGATTTATATTCTACGCCGCTGTGCCACCAACTCCATATAGTGAACCAAACTTGACAAACATGATTTCTGATTTGTTTATAGGACAATGCGGAATTGTAGCATTACTGGTGTTATCCCTACGTACATCGGTCAAATTCCCTCATTAACTAAACTGTAAGCCTTGTTTTCAGTAAGAATTGTTTTACCAATTCATCTGTAAATGGTATCTAATAGTCACTGCTGTATTTGCCTTCTGATATTTCTTGGATGATTTCAACTAATGAAATGGAGTTGTACTAAGAATAGATACTCTTGCCCAGGGGCTAAGAGTTGCATATGGCAAAAGTTAAAATATATTTATTATGTAAATGGCATGTCATCTTATGCAAGTTCTTTGTGCAGCACATATGAGTATCTGATCAATTATTTAAAATCTAAAGCTTCAATCTTTGTTCAACAGAGACTTGAGCTTTAACAGCATACATGGTGGAGTTCCAGATTCTTTGAGCAATCTAACTTCACTGAACAAGATGTATGTGAAGTTGCCTTCTATCAATGGTCCAATGAACTTCTGTGCTGTACTTGTTTTCGTTCTATCCTTTTAAATACTTGCAGAGTTAACAAATAGCCTTTGCCTTTGATTCTTGTTTCTATTCAGTTCTCTTGCTGGAAATAAGCTTAATGAGAGTTTCCCTAACTGGGCCATAAGGAAAAATGGACTCATGATGTAAGTTTGTTTTATGTAGACTTGTTATTGAAGACAAGGCAAGATCATCTTCCTCCTCTTTCTCTCACACACAAGAATACTAGCGAGTTGGGAGGACAAACTTATGTAGAAATAAGGGGGTTTGATTGGTAATTAGAATTAAGGTCAATGTATCAAGAAATGGGTTATAAAAAAGAGACTTGAACAAGCAAACTTTGGTATATTAGAATAATTTACTTATTCAACTTTAACCATAATTCACATAATAGTTGTTAAGAGAGAGCATCAAATGGTGAATAATTTGTTTTGCCATGATGAATATTTATGTTGCAGGGATATATCTTACAATAATTTACGAGTACCTGAAAACTTCTGGCTTGCAGAAAACCCAAACATGTAAGGCTTGTTCATATCCCAAGCACAGCAGTTTTTTCCATTGACAGTTCTAATATTTTCTATTACATCTCAGGAGTATGTTTGATTGTTGCTCACCCAGTAGTCCCACCGAGGAGCTAAATGTGTATGTTCATGCTCATATATAGAATCTACAATGAGATTGATCATTAACTCTCTTTAACAATGTATTGCTTCTTCTTAATAGTATTTCTCTTTCTAAGACAATGGAAAGTGAGTGTCCCGATGACAAATCAAAGCGTAAGTTTATTGTCCTTCACAAATCATAGCAGCTATTTTTTGAAGCTAATCCCACATCGAATAAAAAGAGAACGAAACTAGCTATTATAAAGGGTAAAGTCACCCAACTAAAAAAGTTGATCTTCAACCTGAAATAAGTGACATGTCCATCTGTGATTGCAGAACCAGAAGTTGAATTATTTTGCTTATTGTCTATTCATTCTGTTCTGAACAGAGAATGACTTATATATAAATTGTGGTGGTGAGAATGGATATGGTTCTATCAGATACCAACCAGACAGTGAAAACTCAAGTTTTCATATATCAACTGAAGAAAAATGGGCTTACACTTGTTCTGGAGAACAAAATTATGGGGGTCCTAATGATTACATAAAGAAGGCACAATGTGAGGTGTCTGATGTCTACCAAACAGCTCGTTACTGCCCCGTTTCACTCACTTACTATGGCTTTTGTCTGGAAAATGGCAACTACACGGTCAAGCTCTTCTTTTCTGAAATTGTTTATGTGCAAGGGGATGATGGCACCATCTCGAAAGATCGCGTATTCGATGTATATATTCAGGTACGAATACATACCACCACATCACACTTACATTCCTTATTTCAGCTATGAATTAATTAGTGTTGCATATTCAGGACGAGCTGAGGCTAAAGGATTTTAACATAAAAGAGAAAGCCGGGGGTGCATGCAAACCATGGAATGAAACTTTGAGGGTTGCTGTCACTAATTCATCATTGAAGATCCAATTATATTGGGCTGGCAAAGGCTATTTCAAAGGAAATGGCCCTCTGATATCAGCTATCAATGCAATTGCAGTGGCAAGTCACAGTGCAGCTGGTCATGGTATTCTACTTCTCTGTCCCTTCTTGGCTTTTTATTGCTGATGATCAGTGGATAGTGACTTGTTTTATCTCTTCCATGTATCTGAAGATAATGACCGCACAAGGAAAATAAGCATATGGACAATTCTGATTGCTTCTGCTTCATTACTTGTTTTGTTGGGGTGTCTCATCTGGATACTATGCTGGTGCAGAAAAAGACATCAGTTGCACGGTGAGACCGCCTATATATTATCATGATACACCGCTCACATATTTATAGAATTACTTAACACGGGTCTCTTATATTTCCTTGAAATAGAGAAAGTCATAGAGATTCAAGGCAGACCTGTGAGTGCCAAAATGTTGATTGCTGCCACTCAAAATTTCAGCCGTAATATGGAGATTGGAAGAGGGGGTTTCGGGATTGTGTACAAGGTTAGAATTTGCACTTCTGAAGTTGATTCTTGCCTTCTTTTTTCTATTGATTTACTTTTGAGTGGACGCAGGCCAAACTTGGTGACCAAACTGTGGCAGTGAAGAAGCTCTCTCCAACAGCAGTAGAAGGAGCTCACCAATTTAGAAGTGAACTTTATACATTAAAACGCTTGAAACATGATAATGTAGTTAAATTGTTGGATGGATATCGCCGAGGCAAACTACTCCTGCTGATATATGAATATGTGGAAAACAACAGCCTTCAAAAAGCTTTATTTGGTATGGAATCTTGTATTTACTAGTAATTATTCCATATGAAATCAAGTTTTAAATAGCTTATTAAGCTGTACACTAAAAATTAGTGTTGACATGGTGATCTGCAGAGGACTGCACTCAAGTACTTGATTGGGAAGTAAGGTACAATATCATTTTGGGAGTTGCAAAAGGTTTGAAATATCTACATAAAGAAGCATCACTGAAGATAGTTCACAGGGATATTAAGCCTTCTAATATTCTACTAGATCGAACTTATAAGCCTAAGATAGCCGACTTCGGGTTTGCAAGGCTTTACAATAAACATGAAAAACAGGTCAGCGAAGTAGCAGGAACAAAGTAAGTACCTTCCAAGAATGTATTTTGATCAAATTGCACATATGCTAGTACAGGATTGCTTAGTTTTGATTTTGGTGCGAAGGTTCATTTTTCATATGCTTCTTGAACTCTTATGCCAAAAGGTCAACTTATTGATTTGTTTTGAGTCTAGCACTTACATATTACTCAACTTTGCGATATATTAGGTTGGTTGGCATGTACGCAATTGTCACTAAATATTCGTATTGTTGCAGTGGATACATGGCACCGGAGTATGCAATACGAGGAGATATATCAGATAAAGTTGATATTTACAGCTTAGGGATTCTTATACTTGAAGTTGTCAGCGGAAGGCATTATGCTGGGCAAAAAGAAACAGAGGAGAATGTTTTTCTTCTTGATATAGTAAGAAAACTAATGGTCTTAAAACTGTATGTCTTTTATTATTATGCTGCATAGTTGTGATTCTCCACAAACCGAAACAGCTCAGAGTTGATATAACCCTTTAATGCAGGCTTACGTGTATCAGAAAGAGGGAAGGCTTATTGACCTTATTGATAAAAAGCTAGCTCAGTATGATAGAGAAAAGGCCAACAGAGTCTTGAGTCTGGCAATGATGTGCGCTGACCAGACACCTGGCCTCAGGCCTAATATTAGTGACGTTGTGGATGTACTAGAAGGTGATAAAACCATTGAGCAGGCTTCTTCGGCTGATTGTGCGATGATGTCTACACCGGCTGGCTCGGGGGCAGATTCTGTTACAGTTCTGGAGTACACGTCCCCCTCTTCTGCGAGAGGGGGACCCAACTCAGCTACTATACGTTATATTATCAAAGAAAAGATATGAAACTGTATATGTTATTGTGTTTGTTTGTGCTGAGGATTGCAAGATTGCTTGGAGTTGTCGTCGCAAATGGATTGTTTAAATTTTAGTTTGCTTCCGGTGCCTGGCATTTGTCTATGACGGTGATGCAGTGTGTGTACCCTTGCTACCTGTTGAGTCAATTTTATTACTATTCTGGATTTTGAAGCTCTGTCTACGGTTGATTGTGGTATGTTTATATTTTTGCCTAGTTGGTTCAAGTTAATGCTATAGGGTTAATTGGTTATTTTCTATCTTGTCTGGTGGTATACACTACGTTACATAAGCGACACGGCTGTATATTAATCCTTGGTCCCATGGTTATTTGAAAGTCATCACCATTGATGAACTCACAGGATCATCGTTAAAATTACAAGCCCATGAAAAATGATTACACAATTAAAAAAAAAAAAAAGACTGTTTTGGATCAAACACTCCGGTCGAAGTTGTTTCCAAATAAGAAGGAAGATTTTACAAAGGGGAAATTGAGTATGTCCGGAAAACACTTGTCTATTATAGTTTACGAAAGTTGTCTCTCTTTTAACATTATGTATATCTTTTTTTGTATTTTTGAGACTAGCTCTTACCTTTGACCAGACAAACTATTAGGCCATACTCAACGTCATTAATTTTATGTCTTCCTATTTTCATTGTTCGTCGTCGAAATAAGGCATGTTTGTCTTATTCTGATTTTTTTTCTGTCTTGATTTGTTTCGATACAGCCTTGTCAAACTCTGGAAAGAAACATATGCATGTGCGATGATGTTATCTTGAGTCCAAGGCCAGAAGCTACATGATGCTAAATGATTACAACCAATACACTCCAGGCTTCCGATGGGGTCTCCGATTCCCATAGACAACGTGTTCCGTTAGGAATCCGTCTGATGATGTGACGCTTGTCGATAGTTTGCGATGCATATTTCCAGAAGTTTGATCAAAGAGAAATATGTAACAACGTGCAACTGCCAGGGATGTGCATACTGATAAACACCTACCAACAGTTCAATAGAAGAAGTAGGCGTGTTCAATCTTGTGATGTTTGGAAAGATATATAGAAACATGCATATCTTTCGATCAATAAGGATGTGCAAAGTAATAGAAGAAAGAAATTCATTCATTAACTAGTCGGCTAAACCACTAATCACAAAAGGACATTTATGGTGTTTCTCACAATAAAAAAAAAACTTTGGCCGGCCCAAACGGTCGGTCACATACAGGACTTTGATGTGTGATTCCTTCAGAAACAAAGAACGACGGACCCCTGTTGCCCGATCTCTTGATATCACAAGTCCACGACCCACTTCTCCCTAAACACTTGGGTGTATCACGCGGTGACCTCCTTTACTCACTGGCCGCCATGAGCATCTCGATGTGTTTGATCACCAGAATGCCCAAATCTTATACGTCCTTACACTAGACACCCGCTCTCGGTCAAGACATATGTACGACACTCGCTCATCCTCTAACTCCCCATCGATTGAGTAACCTCCCAAATATGATCCTTTTACAAACCAAGCATGCAAAGGAAAATCAGCATGTGCTTGCATAGAAGGGCCATTGTTTTCCTCACCCAACACGGTATGACACCTCTAGGATCGATAAGAGTGTCGTACAACACAAACTCCATTTGCACCCTTGATAAGTGAACGGTCACTCATTTAACAGTTAGGCCCATGAACAGGCGGAAGTAAAAGTCCTTAGCCTCAACCCACATATCCATAAATTGGGTGATATCCCCTTTGGAGCATTGTTTCGCAAACTTTCCAAACGATGTCTTATCATATGAGGTTGCGGTAAAAACATTTGTAAAAGAGGAGGTGAGGACAAGGAACTTGCACATGCACCTATTAGGGAAGAGCTGATTACACAACCTGAGAAGTCAAAGGGTTGTGTCAATAACAAAGTTAGACCGACCGTTGTACTAAAACAGGATTGCGTGATGACCCAATTGATTAGGTGGTGCACAAAATCAGAGACATGGGACTCAGTCGTTGCGACAATCTGAACCTCTTTGTCTAGTTTTGTCAAAAAATCTTAGCTCTTACAATACCATTTGAATATTTCAAGTACTGTACATGGATTGTCTTCCATGTTCGATAGGTTATGCGCTCCGGGATATTCTATCCACTGTAACTCCATCGGATGTTCCAGATTCCATCCTCTGGGTACAGGACCCGAAAGGCTTCTCGGTCAAACGGGCTTATAAGATTTTGCTAGCGGAAGCAGAGGAACACCTAAACTGGACTAAAGTTCTATGGACGAAGGGACTACCTCCAAAATTCTCGGCAATGGCATGGTTAGCGGCCCAAAAGGCAATTTCTACAAAATGTTTCTTGGAGGAGCGAGGTATTAGAATCCCTATTGCCAAGTCTATGTGTTCTTTCTGTGATGAGGTATTTGAAGATGTGGATCATCTTCTTCTCTCTTGTCCTCATGCCTGGCAAATTTGGATGGGAATTGCAAACTGGTGGAAGGTGTCTCTGGTCATGCCTAGCTCGGTAGCGGATCTTCTCTCTTGCTGGGAACTGCACATGCCAAACAAACGTCTCAGAAAGGTATGGAATCAATTAGCACCCCTTACTCTATGGTATATCTGGTCGGCGCGAAACGAAATCAACTTCAATAAGCATCATGAACCCTGGGAATCCACCCTGGCTAAAGTGCAATCCTATGCCCTTACCATCACCAAAGCAACAAGAAATCAGCTGGCCCTCTCCATCTCAATCCCAAGCGACAGAAGAATATCTTTTGAAGAATGGACCTCTGACCCAGGAGCTTGCATCCTGCCAGCCCCTCAGCACACCAACTGCTCTTAGCCTTTACTTGCTCTGTAGGTGATCAAATCCTTCTGGACTTCTGTGATCTTGGCTTTTGTAATACCTTTATGGTATATATGGTTTCTAGAAATTAGTCTCTTGTTTTCTTTCTATGCTGTTTTTTTCTTTTGAGAATTCTCTTTGAGAAACCTGTAGCTTTGTATGATGTAACACACCTTGGTGTTTTATAAATACAAAAATTGTCTTTCAAAAAAAAAAAGAATATCAAACATTTATAAATTTCCAATATTTTTTTCACTTTTAAGTTTTTGCTCATACATGAAAAGATTACTACATTCTTCTCCTAAATGAATCAATTTGGTAGTTAATTGACTTACATGGTTATGATTAACAAACCACTTTCCACAAGCATGAGGGTTCCACATGATACAACTACTTAGGAAGATA
>JAYMSU010000710.1:0-12475 GCA_036897765.1 Erodium chrysanthum | reverse complement strand
AAATAATCTTCCTATAAAACTGCATGAAAAGCAAAGAACGAACGTCCAATGAAAAAAAAAGTTATGGTCCGAAACCAGAACTCTTAAGGAGATTTCTGAGAAACATAAAAGAAAATTTAAGTGCACACCTTGGACTGGAGATTTTAACAGCAAGCTTGGGAGGAGCAAATCGGGTTATAGCACAAAGCGTTTCAGCAACATTAGCATGCACTTCAGGACAATCCTGTAGGTTTCATGATGAACAAATGCTTAAGTGGTATGGATACTCAATTGACCAAGTGCATACAAGATAAGCCTTGGTGTGACGGTAAGGCTTTGTCCAGTGACGTTGAGATCACAGGTGACAGTAAATAGTTTCCCTGCAACAGCAAGGAAAGCTGTCTGCATAACGACCCTTCCCAGATCATGAATGGTGGAAACCTCGTGCTTTGGGCACCCTTATTTGTTGAGTATGTACATGTAAATTAAAGCATTGTTAAGGGTGAAATACATGTTGAATATGATGTAAACACTACACAGGTCGGCGTAGCCTTCAGGAAACCGTATTAACTAGAAAATGCCAACGCATTTCGCGCGATGGTGTATTTCGCTGATTTAAGTAGAAATAATACTTGTATGGGTTGGAAAAATTAAACATATCTGTGTTCATAGGGATAAGCATTGATACATGATAATATTTGTATGGATGTAAAAAAAATTAAACATAACCGTGTTGTAGGAATGAGAAAATAATCTAACACCTTTTTTCTGATAAGGTGACTATACACCATCTAAGATGGTCAACAACTGAGCATAAAGTTAGGCCCGCGGTACAAAAAGAATATTAAGTTCAAAGTATATGTAAGTCTTTAATTAATGTGCAGTTAATGCAACTTACAGAAGAACTGAACTTGTCCACAATCATCTCTAGCACATCGGTGTCTTCTATCCACCGCACTGATTCCACATAGTTTGAATACAGATGTTCATCAGCGCCAACCAGACGTATCAATACCTATTCAATAAGGAATGCAGCAATCATAAACAACCTGACCAATTGAAAATACTGTGCCGAAGAAGCCAATAGGGGAAAGTGTTGTGGAATTTCTTTTAGAAGATAAGTGGGTGAGAATTAGAAGTTTATATGGCATTCCTGATCATCTTACCTCAAAACTAGGAGAAAAGGACATTGTTATTGTAAATTACTTGCAGTCTAAACAAACATGCATCAGAAAGTAAATGAAAGACATACACATGCACTGTGCACCAACACATAACTTTAACACGGAAACAAGAAAGAGGAAAAAGATGGTGAACAACTAACCTCCATAACAGAGGTAATTCCAATCAGTTCAACTAACCACCTGACGATTTCCTGATGAGCCTACATCACCACAAAAGAAATACAAATTTAATATTTATAAGGTGCTAAAAGAGTAATAGCTAAAATGGAAATAAATAAATAAATAAAGAGAAAGCAGGGAACAATATGTTAGCAATAAAATTACCAACATGCCTTTAGTGTATATGAAATGGCCGGTAAAATTTTAAAAGAATTCTAAACTACTAGATCTTCACGTCTACTTTTCTTTCACAGTCCTGAGCTCAGCCATTCAAATGGGCCAACAACCCCATATCACCAGAAATGGGCCCACAACCTTCTAGCTCAAAGCATTGGTTAATCAATCATGTCTTGCCTCAATAAGTTCAAAAAGCAATAAACTTATTCAGATAAAATTACCACCTCAATTATTGGCATGAATAAATCAATGATCCATCAAAACTAACAACATACGTTAATACATATGGAGGAGGAAGAAAAGACGCCACAATGTACATGAGGGATAAAACCCTATCAGTGGAGCAATGGGAACAGGCCTGGGCATAACTAGCTTCTTGACAGATTTTGTTAAATCCACTCTTCTCTTTCTTGGTATCTTTTGTAATTACTTACATACCCTTTTCACCATTTACTTGCCACTAGTTAACCCAATTAGACATTTAGTGTATTCCTCCATTTTGTCAAAATTATGCCTGGAAAATTTGCATTGCTATCCAAGGCAATAAACAATCATCTATATGCCTTGAGAGAAATTGGTGCTCATTCAAATAACACAGGCATATCAAGAATCTGCATAACTCAAGAAAGTTTTACCTAATTATTAATTAAACATAAATTGATGTGCATGATTCATGGTTAATAATCACCCTAATATCAACAAGAAATATAATTATAATAGGTATAGCAACTAATCCAGAGATCACTGCATCAGCAAAAAAATTGTTCAAACAAGTAAACCTCTGACTTACTTGAATATAATGCATAAATGGAACTGTCTTCCGCAACAATAAGCAAATGACGACCTAGCCATGTATAACACAAAACAGAACGAATAATAAATAACAATGTCTTGTACGACAAAACCAGATTTAGTTTCAAAATAAATAGTTAACAATAATAATAATTTTGACAAGATTACAGAACTGCTAACAGTAATAACAGCATACCTTGCTGAAGTAACCGGCCAAAAGTGTGTTGTGTGAGTGATTTGGTTCCACAAAGGAAAATAACAAGTTCATTAACTGGCAACAACAAAATATTGCACAGAAACATATTGCAGCAACTTAGATTGGGTTAAAAAGCAAAGCTCAGTACCTCTTCATCCTCCACCAGTGTCTTGAGTATGACATCAACTTCACAAGTAAATATCTCACAGGCAATAAAAGGAAACCTCCATGTACGATAAATAACCATGTTAGTCAAATGCATCTAGAAATGCAAGAATACCAAGTCACCTAGTTACATTTCACCCCCAAAATCTTACTTGAAAGTACGCCTCTTCTCAGCGTCCTCGGGGGCTTCTTCCACTATAAACCTAATAAGTCGTTCAACCTGAGCTTTTTCCCGCAAGCTGCAGAACAAGGCAGCATGGAAGGATCAAACAGCAGGGGATATGAGCTGAGAACAAATTTTGAGTTTACAATTCATAAAGACCAAACCACTGGGGGTATGCATGTAAAATACTGAAAAGGGAATCTCAAGCCACGCGTCTAACCCAGACCTTTTTTTTACTCCTTTTGCTTCTTAAATTTCCAACTAAAGTAACAACAAACCATATGGGTTTAGGACACAAAAGTACAACATTTTTCAACTGACTAACTACTCACTGGCACCATGAAAGCCAATTTTGATCATATGGCAGAAAGAAAAGTACAGAGAAGTTGGATTTACACCAATTCTAAGGGTCTAGACTTCTAGTTACCTCAAATATCTGTATATAGTTGAAAATGATGTTCATTAGACAAGGCTAAGTCTCTATGGCTCAGCAACTAGGTAATCTTCCATAATATATTGTTTACACAATTGAAAGAAATCCAAGGTTGTAATGTGTAATTGTTAAGTCATAATTTCATATGTGTGTTAATAATCCCAAATGCATAAAGTGTAATTGTGCAAGTGAAATAGATAAAGCATAAAAAGAGATCACAACAACAAAAATACAGATTGAGTAACTAAAGAAAAAGAATAAGTGAAACACAAAAATAAAAGGAACATTACAAATTGATAAGTCTCCCATTAAGAGCTTTGCATTCCTGAATGATTTCATCCTCATCAAGAATCTCCTCCAATGTAAAGTTATCCTTATCCAAAATTGTCTCAACCTGATTCAAACAAAACAAAAACAAAAATGAAGGAATTAAATTTTTACCTGATGAAACAGAAGAGCAGACAACTCTTTTTTTCTACCATTTCACTTACGTCAGAAAGAGAGATGAGTGTTCTAGCAATCATGTCACTCTTCGTATTAGATTCTATTACTAATGATTTCTCTACCAGTTTGCTTCTTACCTACATGGTCCGGATTATTCGGGTATTGATCATAAACATCGAAACATGCTGAGATTCAGAAGCGACTAACATGAGAAAGTAGCTTCTATATTCTACCTTGGTTGCTCTGTCAGTATAGAAGAAACAGCCAAAACCCGTAGCTTTTCAGATGCTCTGTGTTTTGGTTATTAAATGAAACAATATAGAGCAAAAGCCACAGGGTTAGCAGTGTTAAACTTATGCTTCTGAATTAAGCAATAGTGGTAAGCTTGAAAAAAAACTAATAATTTTTCTACCTTTAGTCAGGATATTATGTCATTACCATCTAATTTGAATTGTTTCTAACTACATCAAACAGAAACGGTTTTCTCATAGCAGTAAGTACCCAAAAACAGTAGAAACCCCATTTTCTTAACTGAATCTACTCTCTGAGACTGTAGCAAAGTACTTTGAAGTTAGGATAGTCAGGTAAATGATCACATTCGGTTCTGCATTCGGCTTAATCCTCAAAATTGAGACAAACCCAGATAAGAATTCAAAATTTCAGAAATCTCAAATCATCATAGAAAACAACCAATTATGCTGATGCAGTAGATTACAGAATCATTGTCTTCTGTGTTTGTACAGCATAAAATTCCGAAACAAATTTACAATGCCAATGAAGTGAAGGCCTTGGTGCCTTCAAGCACCCAACGATTAAACATTCGAATTCAAACTATCAAATTGCCTTCTCCTACGCATTGCGAGCCTAGACGTGCAAACAAAAAGATCAATTCACGCAATTCGCATTACATCGGAGAACAAACGAGGATCTAAGAGCAAAATCAATAATGCAACAGCACGAAACTCACAGGAGACGCCGTGGACAATCCTGTCATGCGCCAAAACATCTTGCCTCCGCGGAATCGATCCCCAATGCAGATCTACAGACCAAGGCAACCGGTAACGCCTCAAAAATCTTCAGCAAACAACTACCTCGACGCCACGCAGCAATGCAAACATTCCCTCGCGGCAAAGGAACCTGAAACGCGACGATTGAGGTAGAGGATTGGATTGAGAACGGGTCGAGAAACTGAGACGGATAGGAAGAGAGAGAAAGAGAGAGATGAACCGGAAATAGCAGCAATCGCGGGATGTGTGTATCTAAGAAATTGTATTTATTACTCGAAAAAAAATTGTATTTAAGTGGAGAAAGAAAGTTATATTAATTTCTCAAATTTTAAAATGAAAGATAATATTTCAAAAAAAAAAGAAAGATAAAATAAATAAATGTGTTACAACATGGGTGAAATGGAAAATCGATCCGAACCGGTCGATATCAGCATTAACGGTGTCGGATTATTGGTATGTCGAAGACGGAAATGGAAAATCGGATATTTTTGGATCAACGACTAGTGAAGGGATGTTAAAAAGGGCGATTAACTGGCATCAACATCCAATTAATGAATCTCATACTCGTTTGGATCACACTAATATGAAGAAAGAACTAGGGTTTAGTAATAAGGAGGCAAAGGACATATAAGAACATACGTAATGTGTGTCCCATTGTGGACGATTCCGGCTTGAAATCAATTGGAGCAATCAGTCTCACCCATTGTAGGACGTCGATCGGTCGTCTCAGGGTGGGAAATCGACGACCTACGATCTCTTCACGAGTCGTCTAAGTGTTTGGCAGACGATTCCCACAGGTAGAGAAATCACGAGTTAACACGTGACGTTGGATTTCAAAAAAAACGTTACTCTAACGGTCGAATTGTGTAAGAATAATACAAATTTTTTCATAATCATATATTGGGGAATATTTGTTCCCCATAAACTTGTATCCTAGACAACACTCTTCACATCCCATTTATTCGTCTAAATATTGAACTATCTATCTCAATGTTTGTTCTCGAAAAAAGGACAAATTGTCATAATGGATATGATCGAATACGTGCAATTCAGGTAAGAATTGATGGATGACATCACTTGCGACATCATGAATTCGGCACAATATGATGTTGGACTTCAGGGAGAAGATTCGTCATGCAATCATCACAAATCACAATTGTTCCTGAAGACATTTGGTTTGGGGTCATTTAGAAGGTCACAAGCAACTCATGAATGATTACTTTCTTGAGTGGGGGCATTTACGACACATAACTGTTCCATCTTCGGCTCTAGATGGAGCGTTCTCATTGTTAGCGCATAATGACATGCATTGTCGAGTATAAAGAGTATTTTGTTCTAGAGTCGGACTTCCGTGGTATGCTTAAGTTCACTTCACACCATTAATGCATTGTTGTACTTTGCATACTATCTTGTGGTTTTTTTGCAAACTCACTTGACGAAATTATGTGAAGGGGTGCATCCATGCCTATTAAAGTTTTGCACAGTTGTGATCAAGGTATCTGGACAACAATATCTCATGAGACTCAATGTTCACAATTTGAGGCATTTGTTGCGCATTGGCGAAAGGCTTGACTTTGGCAGTGGAAAAAATGCACGACATATTGGAAAGAACAATACGCGGGGGAGTTCATGCCATCCCAACCATCATGCTTAAAGCAATAGTATCACGCAACTTGTGGATACAACATTCCTTATGCAATACGATTAGGTCGAACAACGATATCAACATGCTCAATGACTCGACATTGTTCACTCGTGTTTTACAAGGTTGTCAACCTATAGTGGAATACACAACAAATGATAATGTATGTAATCATCTTTATTATTTAACTGAGAGAATTTATCCTTAGTGGACTACATTTTTCAAACAATATCATACATATTAGAGGAGAAGGATAAAACATTTTTCCAATGCCTATAAAAGAGTAGGAGGAAAGATGTGAAACGAGCGTTCGAAGTTTTATAATCTCGTGGACACATTATTACATGATCATCTCGTGTGTGTGATAGGGGTATATTCGCAGCTATCATGTATGCTTGCATCATTCTCTAAAACATGATAATAGGGGATGAACACATCTATTGTAAAGGCACACAAGAGTTCATGGATGAGATGGATGTTGAAATGCCAACATAGATACCATCAATGAGCACATCCTGATTTTAAGCGAGTTTTGGACACCTACACCGAACTCCACTATCACAAAATGCATAGACACACATATAGACATGATTTGGTAGGTATTGGTCTATGTAATTTATATCTTATTGCAATGAAATTATGTTTTTTTTTATGAAGGATGAAATTATGTTTTTGTGTTTTCGCTCGATTTGGTCGGAGGCATTCACATCAACGCCAAAGCCAAAACCCTTGCCACCTTCGCATTCACCTCTACAAAGATGAGCTCGCTGAGAAAGCTCATGCATAAAGTGTTAGAACCCGGGATTAGTTCATAGCCGAGAAAGTAACAACAACAAAACCAGTCAAGAGAATTGCATTAATATTAACTTACTATTTACATGAACATATATGCTTTGCAAATATAAACAGAACCATGTGTCTCAAATTAATAACCTGGAAACCAAATGAAACTTGGAGCAAGACTAGGTTTCAACACGGAAAATGTCGAGGTCCGGGAATTGATTTCCTTAAAACGTTTTAGAGCTCTATATAAATGACGTTATTATATCTGAGTTCTCGATTCTTGGTTCTCTACTGCACATGATAAAGACAAACTTTAGAGCTCGTCAATACCGAGCTGGGATGTTGGAGAAGACGAATTGACGTAAGAGAAGACAATGTCAGTCTCGCCAGAGAATATATATGAATTTGTTTCCTAACTAATAAGCAAGAGTGATAAACATTTCCAATCCGACCCAGAAATGACAAAAGCCCATGACCGTGCAACAAACAACAAACCCATTTGGTTAAAGAAGCCTGAAAATAATCCAAGCCCAATGAAATCTCTATTCTTGTGATGCCGGACGTGGCAGTGGAATGACGTCATCTGATAATCTGGCAATATAAAATTACCGGGGAAGGACTCGCGTGTGTAAGTACCTTAACCCCAAACCAATCACAAACCTGTCGCCGGGACCCACACGCACAGCAGATCATCGTCCGTACACCACCACATCACTTCCCACCGGTCAGCGGTCACCTTCAATCTTGTCCACTCACCCCTGGGCCCCACGTAACTCGTGGACTAGATTCCCCCATCCCGATTCCCCGGTCACCCTGCCCGAGAAACTCCAATTTTCCTCTTGCTCTCTCGGGAAAACGAATTCCAAATCCGTTAGGTTTCTTTTCCGATTTGATTTTAATTATTTATTTTCACCTGCAACGGAAAGAAAAAGAGCCACAGAGCCGGAAATAGACGAGAATTTGCACTTCCTCTTTTAGGTAATTTTTTCGAACTACTCAAATTCTCTGTTCCATTCTTCCCAAATTTCGAGTGCTGCTTGCTTCGAATTGAACGGAAGGTTCGGGATCAAAATTATATATATTTTACCTATGTCTTTACATCCTTATTTTCTTTCTATTTTTTCTATGCGGCCAAACAGATCCCTGGATGATTTTGCTCTTCCTATTTCTTGTGCTTTTATCGTTTTGTTTTATGAATTGATTGACTGATTTTTTTTTATGTGGTTGTGTATTTCACTCGCATGAAGTTGATTCATCGGGTTCCTTGTACTGTTAATTGAGCTGGTGTTCTAGATTCTGTCAGATAATTTGGTTTGATTTCCTACTTTTCAGTTCATTTTTTGGTTGTTTTTGTTTGCTAAGAAGCTGAGGTTGGTGGTGAATGAATTGTGGGTGTCTTTAGTTTGAATTTAGTTCAGATCAGTGACCTTTTTAGATAATTCTGCACTGATGAAATTGATCTCCTTTTCAATTATTATACAGGAGTAGTAAATACTATAGTTGTTGTCAAGGTCACTGGATTCTATGGTCTCACCATGGCATTGCTAGGTAGAATTCTAAGGAATTTACAGAAAACAAGTACATTAAAATATAAGAGTTTGAGCCACGCCCGACTGCCAAGATTTCCGACTATCTTGCTTCTTCTGCATGCAACAAGCTGTTTCACTGTATATGATGCAAAGACCATTGCTTTCCCATAAGAGGTTTTATTTTCATTTTTGCTGCATTTATCTAGTGGCTTTAACTAATGGGGTATCGAGTGTTTTTGACTAGCTTGTAGTTAGTGTCTACTGGCTTATGTTAAGAAATGAAGTACAAAATGATAGGTATAGTGCATATTATGTTTGCTTAGCTATGTCCCTTCTATAGTGAAGGGCTTGTGATATGGTCGAAGTTGACAGTGCTTTAGTTTGTCAGCATAGGACTAATGTTGAAGGTCTTGTATGATGCTAGTGTACCATATTGGTTGTGCCATGATAATGATGAAACTGATGCGAAGTTCTGATGGTGTGATGAAAGTGCATGTTATGGTTGAAGTAATGGTGCTAATTGAGATGCATGGCAATGGATTGGTGTATACGGTGGAAGTGTGGAGCTATGTTGGTTGGTGGAATTGTAGTGGTTCAGGTAATGGTAGTGTTTGGTGGTTGCAGACAAGTGATTGTGTGGTGTTGAGATAAAAAAAGTTGTTGTGCCATATTAATTAGAGGTCATTTCCTTCTACTGCAATCTTTCTAGTTTTTCCAGATATATTAGTCAGTAATATTTGTAATCCAATGTCATAATTAGTTGAAGATGTAGCGGTTTAAAACTACAAAACTTAACTTGGTGACGCCATACTCCGTGAGAAGTGTGATGCAATTGTTACCAAAGAAAATGATAGTGCTAACTACTAAGATTGGGGATGCTCACTTTCTATTAGTCAGGTGGATATACTCTTAGCATATTCAATTAGTTGCTAATGTTTGATGAGTGGTTTCGTCACACTTAATACTTGTCCTTCTCATTCCTAGATGGTGTGGGTTATAGATCATAGTTTCTTTTGGGTCTTTCTTCTGTGTGATGGCATTCCTTTATTTATTTTGAATGCATATACTAATATACCATGCATTGTGACTATATGTCAGTTTTAATCACATAACTTAGTGTATATGGAACACTGAAATTCTTTTGCTTCTTATTTTCTTTTGGTATCAAGTTACCTAGTGTTAGAACCTGAACCAATAGATTATATCAATTGATGCTCAGAAAGCTGTTGTTTGTGTTAGCAGATTTTAGTCAGTGCATTGCGATAGCATAACAGCCTCATGACTTCTTCAGCTCACGAAATATCTGGTAATGCTAAAATCTACATTTAGTTATGTTATTTAAATTGATTATATAGTATTATAAACAGTTATAAAAAGCTGAATCAGTTGCTTTTGTCTTTGTTTCTGCAACGTGTTATAATATACCACACATATCAGGTTGTTTTCTAAAAAAAGAAGATGCACATTAATTTCATTTATGCATCCGAGATACAATTTTGTTATTTTGATCTGATCTTTGCTTCTAAGTCGGAGCTCTATGAGACCAAGACATGATGCACATAACATGCTCTGGTATATACATGTAAGGAATCAGATGTATCTAATCCGTTGAGTTCTCACTTTCTCATTAATTTCAGATTGAAGCTTATGTTGTATATGTTTAGCAATTGATGACCAGCATCCTCTCCCCCTTGTTTGTGTTTTGTTAAAGGGTGTTGGCTCTGCTATTACGAATTCTTGCTAGAACATTTTGTCGTTTGTTTTAGTTGTTTTTTTTTGCTTAACCTAAAATTTGTATTTGATGATAATATTGGGTTTGTAAAGGTGACTACTGTTGGACCTTTATGATAGTTAAAAGTCATGTTGAGCGGACATGGGTAGTCTGGGCTTGTTTAATTAAGCAAAACAGGACCTGGGAGGCCCAGGCTCGGTGCTTTGCTGAGCCAGACCTGGGAGGTCCGGCTCGTTTGTTGATTAAGTAGGTGAACGGAGGGATACCTATGCAGTCCAGCATCGTTTGCTGATAAAGTTGGCTAGTCGAGCAGGCCATGAGCGGTTCAGGCTTGTTCGTCGATAAAGTAGGCTAGCAAAGCAAGACACGAGTAGCCCAAGCTTGTTCGTTTGATTTATGCAAGTAGTACTTATTGAAATGCAGAGCTATTAGTTTATCAAAGTAAAATGGAAAAAGAAAAAAAAAGTAATGAGCAGAAAAGGAGCAAGAACTAGGATTTTCGTTCTTTTGTTAATGCTGCTATATGTCTATGTCTCTACCGTTAGGACCAGAGAAGCCTCTTCTGCAGTGCTCTCTTTCCCTCTGTGCTCATCCAACCAAGCATCCATCGTAGGTACTTAATTTTCTTAAGGCATATTGTAGGGTGTCTAAGCAACTCAATCTTGTTTGTGGGGAGGACATTTTTTCTTTCTTTCTGAACCACAATCACTTTTGTTGATGGAACGACATTGGTCTTCGCGCTCAACAAACAGAGAAGAGGGGAAACTCAACAATTTTCTCATAGATAATGTCAATTAATGCACGAGAGATGAGTATCCGAAGATAAAGTACTAAAGTTATCTGTTGTTCGTCAGAGTTACGCTTAACGTGTACCTTAGGTGTTCATTGTACGTCTGGTAGGCGATATGTTGTATGCCTGAGAGGGTCCCAGGCGAGAATGTGATCCTCTTCCCAATGTGTGGGGAGGTCTAGTTATAGATTTTCTAGAGGTGTTACGATCCTGATATGTAGACGGTAATCTTGGAGAGGTGTACACATGGTGTTGGGATTACGATGTCCATGAGCTTTGCGACCCTGTACTCTTTCAGCCTGTATGTGCTCGACCTTCTCAGTGGTCTGATTCATAGAGCAGGTAGAACATGATTCATGGAATAGGAGCGACCTTCTTGTATACTGGTCAACTCACTTTTTCTGATTTATACCTATGTATGACTGTTGTTTCTAGAACTTTATTAAGAGTTTAGTTACAATCATTTGAACTCTTTCCCCCTGCATCACGTTACAATCATTTGAACTCTTACCCCCTACATCACATTCTGTATTTCTTTTACATACATGTACTTATCTTCTCGTTATTAGGTAATAGTGAAACAGATGAGCAAGAAAAGCACTCTGAACCTCAGGTTCAGTCTTCATCTCCTGCAGCTGGAATGTCTCACCTTGGCATTGCAGACCCAAATCTTCATTATGTAACACCTCAACAACTTGGAGCAGGACATACTATGGTAGAATCTTTAAATTAAATTATTATAATTGTTGTTGCTCTTATAATTGGTTATGGAAAAATCATTTTTACATCTTCAGTGACACGCCAATTTTGCTATGACTGAGTTATTGACTTTGTATAACGATGAGATATCAAATTTTCATTTGATTCTGCGCGTCTTTTGATGAAACCAATTATTAGTGCTCACTAAGATGGTTTTCACGTGCTATTTACACTAAGATATTATTTGGCATTAATAAGTTTTTCTCCATAAATTAGTTATTATGATTTCAAATTAGTAGTTGATGAGGAAACAGGTAAAAACTCCTCATGACTGATTCTAAGATAGAACTAAAATCTATTGAGAAAGAGACTAGATGGTAATGGAACAACTAATTCTAACCACATTTGATTTGTTTGTTTTTTCAATTTGCACAACTAAGATAGCTTATAATCATCGTTTAGTCCTTAGTCAGAATACATGAGAAAACTTCATATATGAACTAACGTCTATCAATGGCCTTATCTTACTGAAGGCACCGGCAGCTTACCCATATCCAGATCCTTACTATAGGAGCATCTTTGCTCCCTATGACGCACAACC
>JAYMSU010000709.1:0-12477 GCA_036897765.1 Erodium chrysanthum | reverse complement strand
AGGACGATGATTGCGTTGGACTTTTAGAGAAGAACCAGGGGCGGTAGAAGCGTGAATATTGAGAAGGGGCGGGGGTGATTTGGGGAATTCAAGCGTGGAGACAGCTAGGCTAGCGCGGGACAGACAAAATAAAAGTTATTCTTTTGCGGGTTTATGAGTTGAGCTGAATGGTGATGATGATGACATCTTCTTTCAGATTTCAACAGCAAATGGAATTATTTGAATTTGGATTTCAAATCAAATGGTTTTTATTTTGTGCTTTATCGCTTTTACTTTCTGTCTTTGTAGATTGTGGATGGTGACAATAGCCAATCTCATCTATACAACTAAGCCTTGTGTCAAAGCATTCATTTATTACTCGGACTGGGACAACTTGTGACTTGTGAACATTGTAGGTGGGTGGTGGCTTTTTTCTAATTTTTATTTCCTTATTTTCGTGGATAAGTCACCAAAACATGAATGATATTTTTGACAAGTTCAGGACATGGCTGCAGTGGATAGAGATGCAAAAATGTCTCGAACTTGATATTTTCAATCTAATTATAGACGTGTGTAGAGAAAAAGATAAACAATCTTTAATACATCAAACTTGATATTTCTAATCTGATTAAATTTAAATTAAAGATATTTTCAAAATAATAGACGAATTTAGAGAAAAAGATAACGTTGAGATAAGTGAAAATGGGGGACGGAGGATCTGGGCCGTTGCTCGCCAACCAACCATTTTCAAGTTTCAGTGGGTCCATTTAGAAAAAACCTTGTACTGAACTTGTTACCACCGTCCATTCATGACTTATAGAAACATAGGGCAGAGACGTAGTACAAATAATGCAAAAAAGTTAATGGCCCACTGAATAATAAAATAAATCAATTAAGCCCCCTGGTTCTGGTTTGGTCACCCTTGAAAGTCTACTACAAAATAGTCATGATCCAACAAAAGTGATCATAAACCTGCAAACTAGATCATCCATGACATTGGCAATGGAGAGGAGCAAATTACAAATGCTATATGACGCTGCTCATGAGATATTTTGCAGCAAGGATGTTGCCAGTTTCCAACAAATTCAATCCCTCAAGAACCTCTCAAGTACCTGTTCTTCATTGTAGCTTTCTTGTTCCTCCCTCATTATTGTAACGTAATTGCTTAACATGAGCAGATTCAATAGAGGCCATTGACGTTGGGATAGACGAATTCAAAGACGTGCAAGTGATCACTTACATTCACATTCATGAATGCCAGGATTTATCTGTAAGCAAATCTTGTGTTTCTTTCTGCCTATCAAAACAAGTAGTGATGTTCTTTTTGGATATTGGCAGATGGGGGTTTTCTGCTTTCCAGCAGGGGCAGTGCTTCCACTTCATGATCATCCCGGAATGACTGTCATAAGCAAGCTTCTCTATGGTTCCATCCATGTCAAAGCTTATGATTGGCTCAAAGTGGACAGTTTTGGATCCACAACAAGTCAGTGTTTCTTCTTTAACAAAAGCCTCTTCTTCTTCTTCTTCTTCATGAATGAAAATTTGGTACAGTTGGGTTGGCAAGGAAAGTGAAGGATGGACCATTGGAGGCGCCATGCGAGCCTTCGATCCTGTTTCCCAGAAGCGGAGGAAACATTCATTGCTTCACAGCCTTGACACCTTGTGCCATCTTGGATGTCTTGTCTCCACCATACTCTGAGGACTTGGGGAGGCCTTCCACTTACTTTGCCGACTCCCCTATTCCTTCTCTTCCCAGTAAGTACATGCATGTTTTATGATTCACTATTACTACTGTTTTAGACTGATCTAATCACTATTAGTAGTATATGTTTGCGTTTGGCGCAGGTTATGCGATTCTTGAGGAAAGAGACCTGCCACATGACCTTGTTGTTAATGGAGCACCATACCTTGGACCTTCAATTGTTACACAACACCATCAATCTTGTGTTTTGATGTAGTATACCACATGTATATATATATTTGTAACATAGACAATGTTCTAAGTATGTGATTGTAGCTAAATTGCACTTTATGGATGAGGATCATGAACTAAGATAACAGTTCAGACTTGCCTCTTGCAAGGCAAGTCCAAACTGTAAATTAAATAATGAAATTTATCTCCATTTATGATGAACTGAAATGTACTACAACCCACTGTATCAAGTCCTGTGATAATGTAATCTTAAAGTTAGGTATTTTATTTGATAACTAATATTCCATCAAAAAGAAAGTTAGCATAAATGTGAGACTTATACAACCAACAAATGGATGATAACTTATTAAAGATTCACAGAAGATCTATTGTAAGTTTCCCCAAACTTTTGTAGAATATATGCGGTAGAGGTTCCATTGATTCTTTTGAAGAGAATGATCAACAGAAACCACGATAATTATTCAACTCTCCCCACACTGTTTGCTCAACTTCTTCCCATGAAGTTGCCTTTTGGAGGTCTTCCCATATACTAAAAAGAGCACCCAAAACATTGTCATCATGCAAAATACAGTAGCACCTGCACACACCAAGGCATCCAAGTTAGTTAAGGTTTATGCCACAATTGTCCCACACAGAAAACTTGACATGTGTGGATGAAGAAGATGATAATATATATGCAGAGCAAAAATTACATGGATCTAATATCTGCAGATATGATAATCACCAGGCAGAAAATCAGGAAACATATGCATGGATGAACATACCTTCTTTTACACTTGACCTCCAAAACAAACAATGGGTCATTTTTAGGAGGTATTATTTAGATATGAACCGATCACAAAACGTGCCAGTTTGTGACAAATCAAATCAAGGATTTGACTTTTTTGCCAATTTAATGCTTATTCAAGATAAATAAGTTTTACACATTGCCTCCACCTAAGAATCATAGACTAAAACAGGTGGACCAGCATACAAGATTCCACCATTGTAGGGTCTCTGGGGAGGGTCATTTAAGTATGCAGCCTTCCCTTACCCCTGTTTTGCACATATAAATAAGCTGTTTGTATGACTAGAACCTGGAACCTTACTGCTGCACCAAGACTCGCCCTCAACTATGCATAGTGAAGAGACTAAAATATGAACCAACATTGATGTCAACAGAAGGCATATATGAAGATCATTTACTTACATGGCATGGTATGAAAGCCGTTCAGACTTATTGCCTCTCTCAACTGAGTCAGGCTGCAACAATCTTCTTGATAGTGGAAGTTTATAGCTTTCCAAGAATTGCTTAAGCAGGGAAGGGTCACCTCTAAAGACATCTAAATGCAAGGGTATTATGTCACAAAGGGGATCACCTGTAAAACAAACAATCAATCAGATATGACTCGAGCCGAGTACATGGTAAGAAAACAATCAATTGTATTCTTCTTCCAAAGGTAAAACTGATATGGGTGCTCTAGAGTCTTTATAATGCCATATATATATATATATATATAACCTATTTCAGATTCAAATATTTCCAATCACAGCTTTATAAGAACATGAAAGCACTTAGAGAACAAACCAGGTGAGAAACAAATTCCTGATTCAAGCATGCATTCTACTTTCTAGTTTCTATCATCACTGCTAATAGCTAGCATAGCACCATGATGACCACATCTGTAATGTATAAGTCTCCTTGAGAAACTGCATCACTATCATCATACACTAAAACCAGTATGATTCTTTCCACTTCCATGGCTATACCATATTGCACATGTTACTCTAAAACCACATGCACAGAGAAGAGAACTTGCAATAAGAAAATGATAAGACATGGTGCAAACTGTAACTTCAGGGTACCATATAGCAAGTACATGGATGGGACATACATAGGATCTATGGAGAATGCTAGTTGACCTTACACCACCTCCCAAACTTGTAATTTGTAAAAGATGTTCTCTATGTCCTTATCGTGGTTGACAATGCATTAAATGTTCCTTTTCTATTTCTTTCCTTCTATCTTGTAATATACAGAGTCTCAAAATGTAATATTAATTCTTCCACCTGAATAACCTTTCTTGCAACCATATCAGATTGTCTCATAAGAGGAGAGAAAGAATTCATGGACTTTTTCCAAGACTTAACTAGGTCAATGCAATTAAAGATGGACATGCCTAACCAATAGACACACATGATTGAGCGTTTTTTAAGACTAATATTTATAACGCCACCATGACTTGAACCCCTGACCACCAGGTCACAATGCCGAGAACTTGACCATTTGGACAAGTAAGCATTGGTACACAAGATTGACATGATTGAGTATTAACTGAATAGAAAAGCACTAACCTATAGAAAGATTACTGAAATCTATAATATAAGTCGGATTCCATGATTTTCCCTCTACAGTACTATCATGGCCATTGACTGCACCACCATCAACCAGTTCTGGATCAACTGAATTTTCACTCGTGTAAGGATTGATGGAATGCTGTTCCATGAAGATATTGTCATCCATAATATCTGAATGTATCCAGCAGCAAGGTTTATCTACTTTGTTTATGCCATCATCTCCCTGAATTGAAATAGAAAAACATTACACATTACAGAAAGCAGTGGTAGGATATTTGCCACAAAAGAAGAAACTGAAACTAAATGAGAGATAAAGAACAAGATTGGATATGAAGAAAACCTCATATGTGCCAAGAAACTTTTCAAAATCATGTGGGATGTAATCATTAACTTTCTCTATTAAGTTGCTAGGAATTGGATCTCCCCTACAAAACGAAACAGAAGATTTCAGAATAGTGAAACACGGTTGTACAATGTCATGGCATGCCAATCCAGTTTTACAGAGCTCCATATCACCACCAATTATAATAGTTATAATACTCTCCTTGACCTGCAAAGTCTCAAGCAACACATATTGCCTAGCACAAGAAAGAGCCAGCAATAAATGTTTTCCAGGATCATCCAACAGAGTAAAAATGCAATACATGAACCACATACTGAATGTAATCAATCTATAATGTTTAGAATGAAATCAATAATGACAAATGCCATATTGTACAACAACAACCAAGCCATTTCCTAAAAAAAAAAATTCAGGTGCCATATTGCAAAATTGAAGATAAAAAAGATATCCACCGATATCTAGCACTAGTTTGTACGCTTGTTAAATATCCAACTTTAATCTCTGAAATACTACGCAAAAGGTCTAGATTATTTTTTGCAGGGAACATATCATGAAATAATTTTATGTCTGCCTTGTTGCTTTATATGGAAAACAAGACTAACCAGACTTTCTATCCAACACAAGCACATGGTGATTCACATATATATAACTTCATTCCAGAAAGGAATACATAATTAAAATTGTTCTCACTCAAAAGTTAGTCAGCTATTCTGTTGAGACATGAGTTTACCATTTAGTTAAGCGGCTTGAGACGTCCTTCTTCATCTGGGCCAGAGTTTTCACAAAAGGTTCCCATTCTGCTGGAATATTTGATGTACCAGGAATAACGTCCCTACTACCATTAACAGAGGATAACTCCTTCTCTTGTTCAATATCTGAGAAAGTTTGATGATTTATTGGTGGATGGGCCAAGAGATGAAGGTTGCGCAACTGTTCTCCTAAAAAGGAAGCCAAGTTCAGTGCATCTTGCCATGATACCTCATCTCTTCTGCAGAAACAAGAATGAATCAAGGCGGTTATAACTGCACCATGCTAACTGTAGCAGCATAAAATGTCTAAAATTTAGGGTGTAGCTCAGCTAGACGGGATAACTTACATTTGAGCAAACATTTTCCCTTTGCATCGTTTTGTTATGATGTATGGCCATATCCAATTGCTTTCAGCTGAACTGTTTGAACCTTTTTCTGACATCCCAGCTATTTTGTACTCAAACATTTTCTTGCTCCATACACCAAAAGCAAAACCATCTTCTACCAACTTCTTTGGTATTAAATTACATTTTGTAATGACATCAGGCACTCCTTTGCCATCCCAGGGTGCTATTGAATAGGTACCATTTTCAAAATATAGAACCCCGCTAGCCACGACATCAGGAATATGTTTTTTCAAAGGGGAGTTGACTTGATGTAGTAGACTGTACAATTCAAGCTGCGCACAGCAATACAAGAATTAGACAACATGCAAAAAAGACGTATTATTAAGCCAAGAAGAGATGATGAAATCACACCTCAGCGCCTAAACCATGAATTGAAGCTTCCAAACCTCCTTCAATAAAGATTTTGGTGACATAGTCTCCCATGAGATAAACCTGTGAAGAAAGGCAAACAGTTTAACAAAGAGAATAACCTTTATATGCCTTAAATTCTTTGTTGTCCCAATGACCGTACTATACAATTTAGTACTGCAGCGTCCTACAAAATACAAAAAACAAAAAAAGGCACTCACAGGATTGCTGCCACTGCCGACAGGAAGCCTCTCATCATCTGTTGGAGAATGCAAATTGTGGAAAGCACAAATTTCTGCTAGACGTTCCAACCATTTATTTGCATTTATTGCAATACATGCTCCCTGAGGCATTTCAGAATATAAAACAACAAATAAATATGTGTTATAATTTAGGTTTGTTTAATTGTAATAGGATCTGGTTAATTGAGGTTTTCCTATCATATTAGGATTGAGTTAATTAGGTAACCTAGTTCTAGTTAGTTTGGAAAAGTTAGGTCTATTTATATCTTTGTTTAGGGTTTGAGATAACTATCAATTTAGAAAAAATTTACTTGCTCTAGGAGATCTTGAGCTCTCTCTAACAAACTTTTTTGATGCCTTGGGTTCTCTCTAAACGAATTCTAAACACGAGATCCGAGAGTTCTATCACTAATCAATCTCTTAAACTATCCCATACTGAGATCCACATCCGGGACCATAACAATATGACTGAGAAAGAAAGATTCCCTGCAACTCATGTAATAAAAAAAAGGTAATATATGTTCATGGTTTATCTCGTTGAGTCTCCTTCATTGCTTTAAAATGTTTTTTTCTCTTTTAGGAAACTGCAACTTCATAGTTTGCATTTAACATTCATGGTTCACCTTTTACTTGCTTTAGACCTTGTGTTGTAGTTTCTTGGGGTAAGGTTCATTATGTCCCTCTCTTTAGGTGAACTAATATTTATTATGTGACTGAAATTCCAGGTGTCCAATCCCCTTTTCATGAACAAATAAATAAATAAAGTACAGAGGTTCAATACCTTCCATGTTAGTTCCCGTATTCCAGGTTTCCGAACCCAAAGCTTTGTTAACCATTCTCTCATTTCTCGCTGCCCCATGCAGTTTCCTGAGCTCCATGGAAAATTATAGTGGTCCCTCTCTTCATCCAAGAACTTGGATAAAAAATTTATATCATAAGAAAATCCTTGTTTCCATAAATTATAACTTCTAGACTTCCCATTGGCAGTTTGCTTAAAATCTGAATCATCTCCAGAGCTGTGAATTTTGATTCTCTTCTCCTTCCTCATCAGGTCTGAGTTACTTAATCCATCTTCATAGTCTAGCATACAATTTTCAGCATCACCAGAGATTTCTTCATCAAGAACAAGAAATCCTACACGGCAAACTCCTTTATGACGATAACCAGGAGCCATATCCAAACATACAAATTCCAAGTTTTTGGAGTTCACAAAATTCTGTGTAACAGCAAGAGTTGTTTCCAGATTCAGTACACAGTGCCACCATCCACTTGGAACATAAATTGTCTCCCCAGGTAACTGGGTACACTCAATCGGCTTGTCTTCATCTGCAAGAAGTGGATAGAAATCTAACCACCACTGTACACAAAAGGACCCGACCGAATTATTGAATGAATGATGTTGAAAAGGAAAGGTTAATTAGGGAAAGGGTTATAAGGGGTCAGAAAGCCTGCAATTAGAATACCTGCAGTGATGAAGGAGTCTCAATGTTGACATCACCATCATCTTTGTCTATATGTACAGTAACACCAAGGGGTACTTTTCCTGGAGGGTATAAAGCCCACCTGTTCAAAGATGATTTGATATGTTATATCTTCATGACATTAGCAATTGCAGTTACAGTAGAACAGGGAAAATCTTGCGCAGAAAACAATATTATGCATATAAGCAAGGAGAGTGACCAAGGTACTCTGAATATTTGCCAAATTTTGTACCAAAACTGATATGTACCAAACAACAATCACAGATAAAATGAATATAATGCAAGGGGAACCTCGACTGATTGAGCAGCTATCTCTTTCGCCTTTCCCTTGGTCATGTTATCTTTCAGCTTTGGGCATACAGTTAACTTTAGTAATAAAGACTTAGTTTAAAACAAAATATCTAAAAGTTTCAGGTCGAAAAAATGACAGAGAAACAAATAGGATACTCATTCAGTCAACTAAGCAGTTCCTGGGTTGGCTGATACGACCAGCGCAAAAGGCAAGCACCAATGTCATATTATTTTATCCAGCTGCCAGCCACACTCCAGAATGAAGGTGAGCTGGGCAAGATGAATTTAATTCAGTTGAAGAAACAAAAGAAAGACACAATATGGACATGAATTGCGTGACCCACCAGAAAAGCCATAGAAGGTTTTGAATGCATGTTAGTTCAAAAAAATCAAGTTTCACATAAAGACCAGAGAAACAAACAAACATTAAACAATTGACATATCTGAGACCAATCTATCTATTGACTGTATTGGGCTTGGGTTGGGCTCAGTTAAGAGAACTTGCAGCATCCATTCAAGTTTCTCATTTCTAAATTTCTTGCACCAATTACTATCACATATGCATAATAGTAAATGCATCAATGTATTGAAAGGAGCACTTGTAAGATGGTCATAACTGCAGCATAAGGTGATCATGAATTACACTTATAACAGACCATTTAACACTGGAATTGAAACACAACCAACCATGGTCATCTGCAGGAAGTGTCAAGCTTACCGTTTGCGGCCACACAGAAGAGTATTCCAAGCACTGGTAAGAGCTGGATCAACATGCCACGAAGCACCAGATCTCTCTGGACCAATAATGAGCCATCTGAATGGTGGTCTCTGATCTCTATCTAAGACACCAAAGAAGTCTTCTTGAAATAGATGTGGCACATTGTAATCCTTTAACAAGCCAGGTGCAACTTCCCCAAACTGCAAGAATGATAAGCTAAAGCACTCTCTCATAATTTAAGTTAATAGAAGCAAGCATTGAACAGATAGCATGAAATTATGAGCTAAGAGCACCTTGTCATCAAAAACATACAGCGGATCCTCATCATGCTGAAGTTTCATATATGAAACATAATCCCCAATTTTCATTTTGATTTTCCCAGAACTCTTTTGAGAAATCTTAAATGCTGTATCTCCATAGTTCAGCAATAGCTGGTCAATTGACCAATTCTTCTTTGCTGGCCAAGTATCAGCCAATCCGGCAATCAAAACCTGGTATGGGATTCAACAACCCAAGTGAGGAAAGGATCAACTAGAAGAAGATTGCATTTTATGACATAAAATATGCCACATTACATACATATGTCTATTATATACAAGAAGTAGCAAAATAATTGTGTTTCGGCATATGTTTCATGTTTCTATTTTAGCTTTTCAGAAAGTTACTCATCTGATACATTTTACCTAGCGTTACTATTAACACCAAAACCATGTTCAAAAGCATATTCAGACCAACTCCATGAAGAATTTGTAGTTTTTATAATGAAAAAGGTGACAGTAATCGAAATAACAAAACTCAAAATTCTTATTCCAAACTGACAAACAATAAGAAAAAAAGGATATACTTGAGGTAGCTCTCTTAGTAAATGGGAAGGTCCTTAGAACGAAATAATCACAGGAAAGAAGATAGAGAACACAGGCAAAAGGCAGGAGGTGGCAAGAAGTTTGGCACTAATTAAGCAATGTAAATATATTATGATAGCAATGAGGTTTTTTTTTTGCACCATTTCAACCGCAATTTTATTAGTTAATAGTCAATTTAAAAACAATTTCAATTTAACGATAAGAAGAAAGACAAAACATACACTATATGCATCGTCCGTCCCAAAATAAAAGTCCTAATTTTTCATTTGGATGTTCCAAATGAAGTGTCTTATTTGCTTAATTTCGATCTCCAATAAATAAGTGTCCAGTTTCTATTTTATATATGCATAAAATATCATTCCTATGAGTTAGTTGCAACACTTAGTGGGGTAGAACATGGCAGGTCAAAGTGGAAAGTCAAGCACTAACTTCACATAGTTTTTACAAACTAATAGGATACTTATTTTGGGACTTAATGAGTGTATGAATTCTGTACCGGTTTCTTCCCATCATACTCATCTGAAAACTCTTCCAAAGATAAGTCCTTCTTTCTTTCAACGTTTCCATCATCAAAAGAGTATTCGGCCAATGTAGTATTGCACCTGTAAAATCTTCTGTACAGGAACAAAGAGCTGAACCCTGCATAATAATACATATACAATGAAATGATATAATGAGCTCAGGAATTAATTATGGCATAAAAGCTTTGACAGAACTGTTACCGTCAAAATGCAGAGGCCTTCTGAAAGATTCTTCAAAATCGTCTGGCAAATGCTCTTTGTATCTGAGGTAAGGGACCATCAGAATTAACATACAGTAGCTTACATATAACATAGGGAGGAAAAGAGGTTTCACAAGTTTATAAAGTATTAACAATAAAACTAGTTCCAAAACATAAAATTCATCAATATTACAGCGTTAATCCATATTTGACACATACAAATAAAGAAGTGTTGTTTTCTTCCAAGAGCCTTTGTATTGAAGATGACCAGCTACATTGTTGAGGCACATAATCATCCAGAGTGGCTCTTCATTGCATAGTATGTACATCACGCTGCACAAATACATAAAAACAGCCTTTATGAATTGAATGGAGAGGGACTAGACTCAAATGTTAGAAAAAAGGACACAACAAGAAAGGAACAGAACTCCAAAACTTAATTTCCCTCAACTATTATCTAAAGTTGCTGTATATGGATATAAGTACATAACCACCAAAAAAAGAAGATAAAACAACTCATTTAGCAGATATAATTCACTGAAAAATATGTCTCTGCTGCTGCTTGGAACACCAAACGGCACTGACCATTCACTTCTATACTACAAGAATACTCAGGAGTATAAAACCAAAATCAAAATGAATGAGAAGCTCACAATTTTACAGTTCAATAATTAGAAATGATTCATTTCACTTCCAATCTGGTATACTTGAAAATTCCATAAATTCATCCAATCGACAAATAAACCTGACCATTACCCAGTTTCATGCTGACATATTGCTCCATAAGTCTTTAAAGGGCTATCAATCCATAAAATTTATATCTATAATTTGAATCCAAATAATTGACTAAGTTGGAGATAGAACGTGAAACAAGTCAGCACTGACAATGAACTTTGGATTAATTGGTTCTCAGTTTTCATTTCATTAGCTCAATTAGGCAGCGTAAGGCAGAACCTGTTCAAGCAAAATTCACTAAAGATGGAACACACAGATAGAAAGCTTTGAATGAATCAAATGCGGAATCAGACCTGCTGACGCAGGAGAGACGGCCAAGGTCACGAGGAGCGAGGCTTTGCAAGAGGGAGCAGATGATTTCATCGGGGAGGACATGGAGGTTGCCGAGAGCGCCAGGTCTGCGATCTCTGAACCCTAGAGGCTGGGCTTCAGGATTCTCCATTGCTCGGGTCACGAAATAGCGCGAATTGCAGATCTCACGGAAACAATAAATACGTTTGGAATTGGATGGGATTTGACTGATAAGAGAATGAGAGATGTAAGTAAACGGAAAACGGTGCTGACGCGTGAGCCGGACCGTGTTTTATTGACCCCGTGCCTGTTCCGCCTACTCTTGCGCGCGGAACATTTACGCTATGAAAATGATTAATTATTAGTAAAAAGGCCATAATTATAAGATATTTCTACATGCGTCCCTCTCTTTTCATATATTCTTTTTTGCTTCTATGAATTGAAACCTGTTCCTAAATTCGTATTGCTTTTTTTTATTCGATTTATTTTATTATTGTCGCTTAAATTTGATCCTATAAAATGTTCCCGTCTTTCTTTATTACTCAACTTGATGAGAGAATAGAATATGTTGCCTTTTTAATTGCAAATAATACTTTTTTACCGACTAATATAGCTTTTAGACGAGGAATTTTGTTAAAATGAGAACGATGGAATCAATAGATGACAATGAAATATGATCGATAGAAGATGACACCCAATGTCACTACAATCGGGACTCGGGATCATTAGGCACTTCCAACTATTGGGTCCTTGATAATAAATATTGATAGAGGCATTGACTCGCGTGAATTATACATCAGAATGATTTATAAAACTGATGAAGGAAGAGTTCTGGATATTTGCAACAAAGTTTTCAGGCCTTCATGTCTATCAATTGATCAAAGCGTTATGTACTCGAGATGCTCTAGCCCTACTTTGAATTCAAGAAAAAGACGGGAACGAGGAGAGTAATATAGAATCAGTTCAACAGCTTGGATTCCCTTGTCTAGAGATATTAAGACTGATAGATTTGCCAAACCTCATCAGTTTTTGCCCAACC
>JAYMSU010000708.1:0-12479 GCA_036897765.1 Erodium chrysanthum | reverse complement strand
TTTTGTATTTCTAACTATAACAAAAAATCCAAACATATTTAATACGAACAAATTGTGTACAGTTCAGATATCCATCCGTCATCTTATGATTTTAACTAACGAGAGAAAGTTGCAGGAGGCCGTGGACATAGCATGGGAGGAATGATGGGTGCAGGAGCGATCGCCGGGTACGGAGGTCATCAGATGGCTCATGGTCACGGTGGTTATGGCCACGGTCCCGGTCACGGAGGCTATGGACACGGTCATGGCAAGTTCGGCAATCGCTATGGAAATGGAAATGGCAAGTTCGGGTACAAGAAATGGAAGTAATTCTCATTTCCCATCAACTAGCAATTACCTTAACTTTGAACCTCCTTATACATTACATTATAGAGGTAATTACAATCTACAGTTTGTAATTTTTTTTATATATACTTTATGACCATGTAACTTAAATGTATCACTTTGTAACATTGTACTCTGTACATCTACTAATTTTGATTGAAAAAATATCAAATTTTTGGATCATGTGGGTGTCAAGTGGTAACAATATTTTTATACAAAAAATAGAAAAGAAAATCATCTGGTAAAGAGCAGTTTAGAGATTTTATAAACATATCGTATCACATGAAATTATAGTGACATTAAAATCAGATTACTATTAAACAATAGTTGCAATAAACATGGCAAAGTGTACTCAAATATACAAGCTCGTAAATTATAGATGACATACTATACAAGGAGTAGGAGTCTTGCTTGTTAGCTTGCCTGTCCATATGTCCATCCTTGGCAATTTGTGATGTACTGATTTTTTTTTCATCTGTTCCTTGTTAGCTGTAACATTCTCTATTTGTGCATAACTTGTACATGATAAATAGTATTTTCTATTACTTACCAAGGACGTGATTTATGCCTTCCACAACAACGTGCAAGTTGCAGCAGCTATCCAAACGGATACTCTGGCTCTTCCATATATATATTGACATGTTGCTGCAATCTATAAACTCAACCATTTTCCTGATTTCTTCAATTATCCATATCAGAAGGGAAAAAAAAAACTCATTTCCAACAATGGCGAAGGATCGTGCATCGGTTGCTCTAAAACACAAGCTTTATTGGGTTTTGGGTCATCTGCAGATCCTACAACCTTTCTTACCAATTGTAACTCAAAAAGATAGTATATATACCTTCCAGACATCAAAAACGCCCTTCACGTGAATATAAGTAGAACTCTTGATTTTTGCAGCTGTGCGAGGAATTAAACCAGCTTCAGAACGTTCTTTTGACCAGGAACTTGTAGCATGTTGAGAGATGCTGAGGATGATATTTTTTATTTTTTTGATCAGCGAGATTTTTTTATATATAGCTAGAAAGCCCAAGACGGGAACCCTGTATTGTATTGTGTGTCACCACCATGGGTGGTCATCCTTTGGAGTTCGAGGCGGAGCGGGTTTCCAACCAGGTTTCTCATCCCAGTACATATCATAGTATATGTGACCAGGGGTGTGATTCTCCATGCAACACCATACTCCAACATATCTCTTTACACGTTTCCTGAATCTATTTTCCCTTGTCTGCCAAGAAATTTAACACACGATTACCACATCATGTCACAATATATCTACTTCAGATTAGCACAATGGACTAGTTATGGGGGACTTGCCTTGTCAATGAAACCTCCAAAAGCATCTTGCATTGAAGAAAACTGAATGACTTTGACATCCTTGAATGAGGAAAATACCGTCTTCAACTGTATGGTAATTTTCAACATGGTTAGCAGTCAGGCCTGTCAGATAAACCGAATTTTAAAATTTTGAAAAAGCTATTTCTAAAATACATAGGTAGTGGTGTTTTGAAAATACATGTGAGAGTAATTATGTCTTTTTACACCATAAACTAACAGAATTTCAAAAACGACGGTGTATCATTCAGTGGGTAGTCCGTCGCACGTTCTGAAAGTTTGGGCAGCAAGTCGTCCGTTGTCAATTCCTGTGGGCAGTTTTCGATAATTACCCCTACATTCCATGTACTACACAGGAAGTAATTGGAATGCTATGATTGGGATTTAAATACAAATAACTGATAACTTAGCCTATCTATTAGTACCAAGGGTCGACACGTTAAAAATAAACATCCATGCAAAGATTGTGCAAGTATTTGGAATACCATTCCTTCATTCACGTGCTTTGGAAATCTAAGTACGCCGGGCGCGCTTGTATCACTTGAGGCATGGCAATCATGAGTTCCTTCTTGACAGAGTTGGACGTCAAGCAATGATTCTTTCCCCTTGAAGAAACATCAAAATATGTGAAGATCCCCACCAAGTATAGAAACCTAAGCAAAAGTAAGTATAACATGTACACTGCAGAGACAGCTACCTGTTTGGGCAATGATGGATTCTCTAAGAAGGAATACTCTTTAATGTTGATCCTGGGGCCAAATTCTTCCTCAGGCAGTTCTTTCAACATCATCTGTACCTGCAGAGCAATCCCCATGCCTCAAAGTTATATGATAATCAGGAAGAAGATAAAGAGTAACATGTGTTTGAGTTTGAGATCCAGTACAATTTAATTGTAATCACATAACCCGTAGTTTAGTTTGAATGATGACCACAATGCTTCACTCAGATGATATAAAGACAAATTAGAAGCAAAGTAGCACTTCCAATATTATCAGTAATTCACCACGTATCTGATGACCAAAGAAATGAGCGGCATTGCTAGCTCCCTCCTTTAATCAAATGATAGCAGGACTAACCCTTGAACATATCATCAGATAAGATACTGGTCAGCCAAGGTGGTCCATAGGCCTCCCATGTGGTAGATTCCCTCAGTTGGATTGCCTTTGCTGCCACTGTATGCACAGCCTTGTTTGCTCCCCGTCTGACCCACATAAACAAGATTGTTGTATCGATGTCCTAATTGCTAAACATAGAATTCTAAAAGCAGCTTTAGTTACGGCATCCAACCCAGGGATAATAGTTCAACACCCTTGTACAGACATACCCATTGCAAATATTTCCCCGTGAACTCATCAAGGAAGCTTATGAAAACCATCAGTCCCATTAAATTGTGCATGAAATCTGAAGGCTAGCTCATACTTTCGCGTTACCCTATTACCCACCAATATGAAACGATGCAAGTCTCTCCCTTGGCACCTATGGGTTTGTCTTTGCCACTCTGCTTGCTCTCATATGTATGGATATGGTGTTGATTAGTGGTATTCACTTAATGTGTACATATATGGGTTGCCTTCATTTTCCCTAATGTGTGTATGGAAATCAATGTCCATGGAAAAGGCCAGATCTAGGCAATCTAAAATGTTCCCTTAAATCTATTGAAGCTTTGTCACCTTGTCTCCGCTCTCTAGGTCGTGCCTCGATCAGCCTCATAACAACCAAGAAACTTTCTCATAAGTGTTCCAAAAATGGTGGGAAACTTTTGTAAATTCATGTCTGCATAACTTATATTAGAATATTTGAATATGGCCAATTCATATAATAATTGTTTACACACTTTAGGTTTGACATTGACTGATATGATAATTGTGATTGCAGGATGACTGCCTACTTCCTGTCCATTAGGGGTTGGCCTGGTGGTCAATGAGTCCTCTCACCTCCTTGAGGTCAGGGGTTTAAATTCCAGAGGGTACATCTGTTTGGGAACAGGTGTGGGATGGGGGTTAGGTCAGGATTTCCTGATTTCTCGCTGATAAAAAAAAGACTGCCTACTTCCTATGATAGCAGTACAATGAGGCTTCAACAAAAAGGTACCTCAAATACATGGTCCAAAGGGCAGAGAAAGGGTTGTCTAGTCAAAGAACCCACCAGCACCCCAGGGTGTGGGAACCATAGCCTATCCAACCTACACCATAGTGGAGGCATAACCTGAAAATTGCACATAAAATAATATGAGTAATGGAAAAATGATTACACTGAAATGTAGCAAGAAGTATGAGAGAGAAAAACAGAGATAGATAGGTTTTACTGTTTTATAAGTCATGCCATCTCTTAAGCCTTATATTACTTCATTTCATACTAGAACTATCTATAGTGATTAAGTATACAGAAGAGTGTTATAAAATAGTACAATTACCATCTATTTCATTTCAATTTGGTGTCAAATCTTTATATAGGAAATAGTAGTAAGCAAGAATAAATTATACTCTCCTAGAACCACATGACATGACCTATAAAGCTGTGGTAACTGATTATGGTGATGCTCGTGATCAAATATATAGATCCCCAAAACTGGAAGGAGATAGTTCATTTTAAGACTAACCCGTGATGATGCCCATAACACCACCGTTCCTTTGCATTATTTTAATGACAATATATAACAAAACAAAATTTCAGCCAAGATTAGCTTTCTGAATCTTTCAATTGACACTGACAAGTGACAACCACTATCTCTTATCTAAACTGTTCCACCTTCCACGTGTCAAGGCATGAATTTGATTATATCATACAGAGAGAAAAAAGCATCCAATGTCTTACCAGAGTACGATTCAACAATGAAGCAATTGCCAGTGCTGTCCTTATTTGTTTTATCTGAACATTTATGCAAATTTATGAGATGCAACATAGATATAATCACAAAAGAAGTCACATGAGCTAGTGATAAAGGTGTATGCAGGCGTACTTGGTAATTAATAAGAGAAAAATGTGACTCAACATTATGCTCTCCATCCAATAACAAGCTCTTTGGAATTGATGGCTTAAATGATAAGAAACCTCCTGCATTTGTTACCCAAAGAAGTTAAAAATAGCAACGTTCTGGCTATATAATAATCTTCAGCACATTAGGAAAGCGGAGGTATGATGTTCACGTCTATATGACCAGGCTTGCAGTTCTAAACTGGTTGCTCCAGAAAGGTTCTATTTCATGGATGGTAAGATTATTTACTATTTGGGAACACAAGGAAAAATTTATTCTAATTGTGGAACAAGGGGGAAAAAGCTACTACCCCACATCTACAAAGATCTTTTGCCAACAAATGGGAGTCTATTATAACCGATCGAGTCATTACAATTTTTATTTTTAATCTTTATTTTAGTTTATTAAATTAGTTCTTTAATAGTCTCAGTAATTTGTATGCATGGATAGTTATTTTAAGGGGTAATTGCATAAACCCACCATGAACTATGCAACTTTTTCAAGAAACTACAGTTAACTAAAAGATATGCCACTTTACTACTCTAAAGTATTTTTAGTTAAGAGTGATAAATGGCCTTTTCAACTCAACTCCACACCAGCAACAACACCCTTTTTTCACCCTTATGAAACACCAAAACTATATATTTCCCATCCACTTTTCACCAATCAAAAGCCTCAGAAACCTATCCATAGTCTATGTCAAGCTCAAACTTAACTACTATACTTGACATTTTCCATCTTGTTATGCCAACTAATGTTCTCATTATTATTGCGAAATTGGGGTATAAGCATGAAGAATACCAAACCATGTTAGTGGTAAAATGAGAAGGCTATTTCATATATAATGAGGTAGGAGGGTTTAGAGCTAACGGAGGAACATCACCTTGGCACACAATTTGGAATCAAAAGGTACCCACATAAGATAGAAATAAGGATCTAGGTTATGTCAGATAAAGAAGTCAAGACAGTAATCATTGATGAAATGAAGAAAATGACTAAGAATCCAGTGGCAGATACAATCACTATTTACATGCAAAGAAAATGAGGAAATAATTCATAAGTACTGCACAATAACATCTATAAACCTTAAAGGTGGAACAAAATAGACTTACCTGATGCATCATAGTATTCTGGAGGATCATAGAAAAGCATTGCTTCCCGCATTCTGTGACGCTTTCCTTCAGTGCCCGCATACTGAAATGTGGTATGTACAGCATATGGTTCCAATCTGAGTTGTTGATACATAGCCTGCAAATATAAAGGTTAGTACATTCTTGATATGTCGTTGTATGCCATATCAATACCATCAAGAAAGGGTTATAATTTTCATAACCAAATTGCTCCTAAGATTATTAGGTAAACTAGTTAGTTCTATTTTCCATTACAAATTAAAACTAGTAACGTGATGTGATTGTGCCAAAACCAAAAAACTGATAAAAACAAATCCTACCTGGACAAAATAAGTATGTCCACCACAAAATATACTAGCTGGCAAGATTCCCATCTTGAGATTCCCATCAAAAGCATACACAAGTCCACTTTCTTCATCAACTGATGGTCCTAACTGCTTGCGCACAAGATCATTGAACCCATTTTGATCCCATATAGTGTCATCGGCTAAAAGCATTTCCTTCCATTTCTTAGCTAATTTTTTTGCAGAATCGGTCGGCCTCCAGTGAAAAATTCCAATGTTATAAGCAGCGCCAACTGTTGAAGGTCAACAATCTTGGCATTAGTTGTGTTTAATGAGAGCCTGAGTTACGAATAAATTGAAATTAACAAATATACAAAAAGGCCATTTGAATGAAGAAACAATTAAAAAATTAAGCATCTTTACTATAATGTGTAACTAAAACTAGTTCCATTTAAATTAAATTGAAACAACAGGATGTAAGTTGAGCCACACTGCACAATGTCTCACAGCATTTCTGAAGAAATTTTTATTTTAGTTTATCCAAAAGAACAAAACTGCCAAGAGTATAGAATAATTACTGAGCCTTCAACTATCAGTTCGCTGATAAAAAACTATCCGCTTGACCTCTTAGTTCATTGATCATCAACATGGTACAAAAGCCTAAAATATCGCAGGGTCGCATGTCAGTATCCTAACTGTTACCCTTCTCTAAAAAAAGTTGTCATTCCAGCAGCACAGGGATGAAAGGTGAACCTGTGTGCGGATCCATGTCCAAAGATATAACAGACTTGCATGTGAAGAGCGTGTTAAAGCATAAAAGAATAAGCGAACCAAATGCATTTGTGTGAAAGTAAATCTACATGTAATGTACATACAGAGTTTCTCTCAAATATGATAAGCACCACCTATAACTGCATCTTTACATCAGCCAAGCAAGAGGCTTAGAGAAACAAAAAAAAAACTTCTAACCAGGAAGCCATTGGGCCGGTTTAACCAAGTATGAAGCTCACAATGAAGCAAAAACTTAAAACAAGTATGAAGCTCACAATGATACAATAAGAAGTTCTGCAATGTGTTGAAGTCTTCACTATTGTTGAAGCCCGATCCAGCCCAAATACTCAAACTATTGGGTGGAGGTCTCAAGAAGCTAATCAAGTGGTCACTAAATCCACATTCTTTCGATGTGGGACACTTCAACACTCCCCTCACGTGCTGGTCTCGCAAGTGGATCAAGAATATATGGACAGGGAGGAAACACAAACTGATACAAGCCCAAACCAAGATCTGATATCATGTTAAAACCTTATCCAACCCAAAAACCCAAGTTGATGAGTGAAGGCCTCAAGATGCTTATCAAGTGGTCACTAAATCGGTGGTTCCAATTTCCATGCGATTATTGTTGATAAAAAGAAGTGGTCACTAAATCCACATTCTTCCAATATGCGACATTTCAACAACTATTAATTCCCCAAAGAGCAAGCAATACAATTCAGACCTAAAGAAGTTATTATTGTTAAAAGCCAATTTTAAAGCTCAAGTTTTTAACCGGCGTTTTCTAGCAAAGCATATGAAGCAGGACCGACCTCAACATAAAATTCATGCAGGATCCTACCACTGCCTCTCACTTGCAAACTCCAGACACCAATGGGCTCTGCGCGTGAATCATAAAGAGGAAGGGAGGAATATGACAGTCACAAAGCTTCCAACACCACCCTCATGTGCAAACCCTAGACACGAGCAATGGAATCTACGTGTGGAACACAGTCACAAATCCCCTAACAACCCAATGAAACTATGCTATAACAGAGAAAGTACGTACCGGAGCAGTAAATACTTAAATTGTTGAACCCTATTAGGTTCTTAGGTCAAGACCGTTCTCTTGTATGTAGAGTAGGATACAGATATAAAATTGAGCAAGACACCAAGCCGGGACAAGGATATAATCTTCCACGTGAAACCTCATTACATGTAAAGGTGAGATCATGCAATCTAAGGCACAACACTAACACTTCAACATTGTATTAAGAGGAAACAAGGATCGTAAAAATACATAAGCTAACTGTAGCAGTTTTATAAATTACAATGAATTAGGCATCTTGATGATTATATTTCCTCATAAGGGAACCTCTTCTCAAATTCCACAGTACCAATCCATTTCCCACTCAACAAGGTTAGATATGGATGGAAGTATAGTCAGGAATTGTTAGCCAACTTTAGGTTAGAATATATTAAAATTTCATGGAAATGCTGTTACAGGATAACGGTGACATAGTGGTAAAGCTAGATGTCGAATATCTGAAACATTCAGCAGATGTACCAAGAAGGAAAAGAGGAACCAATTGTGTCAAAAATAGACAGGTATATAATTTGATTTTTTTTATTTAATCCTCACCTTGTTGCCAAATATCCAGCCTATCATCAGCCACTGTTGGTACAACTTGGTCACTTGAAGTTAGAACATCTGCTTCAGGATATTGAGCAAGATATGGAAGAGGATTCTGTTCAAACAACATTAAGAATAGAACTACAATAAGATTTCAGTAGTAATAGTCTCTGTTAAACATTAAAAATTCCACATTGCTCAAAGATTGAAAAACAAAGTTTCATGTGAAGAGGAAAACCAAACCCTACTAATTAGTTTCATCTTTAAGTATGATGTTCTGAGCTCTTACATGTAGCCAATAAACAAATTTAACATTCTATTAGAGCAGGTTTAATTAGAGTGTGTGGCCCATTTGTGTTCAGAAATTTGAAGTAAGGTTTGCATGCGAGGAGTACTAAAGATCTAGACAACTTAGTCTGAGAACCCAAGTCGTTATACGTAGCCTGAAAACAAAGGTACATACAAAGAAAAAGGTAAAAAAAACTAATACGGTTGATATTAACGTGGAAGGAATAAAGAATTTGATTTAATGTTCACTAATAAGCCCAAACCCTTATATGTAGCCCACTAAATTAAATTTCCCAGTCTAGGAATAGAGACTTTCATTTAATGTTCACTAGTAACAATAGGTCAATTTTTTTTTGTAGATAAACATATATTACAAGTGCAAGAATCTGGGCATTAACATGGATAAATAAAAATAAACAAGAAATGAAAATAGAATCATGATATTCAGCTAAAGACAAAAAGAAGATAGATATATCCTATTTTCTATGAGACAAATAACTAGCTATGCTTGCGCCACAGGAAGTCAATTGTTGGATGCAAACAAAATGAATGCATCAAACAACTTCTATAAAGCAATTCCAGCAAACAGGTTTGCAGCCAGGAAATGAAAGGAACTTCAAACTGATAAGGGGAAGAAAGTATTTTTTTATGTCTTTAATTGGAGACTGAACTTTGCAGCAGTTCTTGCCAAACCATAGCTTCAATATGTTACATACTTAAGAAGTTGTGTATATAATGCATTAAGTAAAAGTACTGAAGGCAAAGGCCTCATTCTGATCAACCATCCCAAAATATATTTCATCAGCTCCATCTCATGATAATGGGTCTTTTAAGCAGTTATTGCTGATAAAGAAAAATAAAAGTAGAGTCTATGCACATAACGATCAAAGAAAATAACGAGAAATACATGATGCTAGCAATATGAGGACAATGAATACCTAACAAATCGAGAGGAACACAATAATAAGCTGAAACAAGTACCTTTAACCAAACCATGTCAGTATCGCACATCAATAACTCATACCCAAAAGGGAGGATTGCATCTATGAGGATGACTTTTTCTCTGCCCATTTTATGGAATGTTGGTGACCCCCATCCAACATCTACTGTGCTCATATGACTACCCATGTCAAAAACCGGAACACCTCGCCAATACAAGGCCTCCAATAATTTGGTGTCCATTGCACCTGCAAGAACATTGTAGAACTCCATTGAGAGTTGGTTTGTTTGCAGTGCTATAAAATAAAAGATCACAGTGTAAAAAGTATAAGACGGGGAGGAGAGTAAGGAAAGGAGAAAAAGTTAGAACGCAACATACCAACGAGAAGATTCGAAAGTCCGAGATCAGTTAAGTGTTTAACCCAAGTGAGGATAAAATCCATGAAAGCATAGTTACCAAAGGTGACTATGATGATGTTATCTTCCACCCTTTGCTGAACAAGTTGTTTTGTCAGTCGAAAGCTCTTCATGGGTGGCATTTTCGAATTGTGTGGAGGAGCATCCCAAATGGGTCTTCCATGCATGTCATCACTTGGGGACTGCTTTCGAGGTGGTGGCGGGATTTCACCAATTGCTGTTAGTAGAGAAGTATTAGATGCTTGATCGATGAGAGGAGAAGCTGCGTCTGAATTTAACATCCACATATAGAAAAAAAGATAAATCACAACATCAAAGGACAAACAAATGGAAAAGTTGATGTCATATCAAACGAAAAGAAACGTTTGAGAAAAGGAAGGCAAGCATTCTAGCAAAAGAATGAACATGGAGTAAATGGTTGTGAAATGCAATTTGATGTAAGAAGGAAAGTAAAATGTTGGACTTGCAACATTAATGAAGAACAGAGAAATGCAACATTATAGTACACTATTCTCAACTACGGGAATATGTCAAAGACTCAAGGCACACTTCTCTTCTCACAAGAATTTCACACATAGAGAGAAGAACATAACAAGCTTCCTACATGTTACATAATCGAATCCTGAAGAAAAGAATATAACTCATACAGTCAGACCAGTTAAGTTCATAAGGTTTCATGAACTTAACTTTCTGTAACCATCAATTCATATATCACGAAAAGTGTCTTCTCACTCTTAAGGTGTAATTCCACAAAGAGGGGAGATTGTTTCAGGAAAAAAATTCACAGGCACACCCCCATTGAGTCGTGCTTATTCTACTTCTGTCCTTTCCAAGTTACATTACCGCTGACTATGTTACTGAATCTAATAACTCTAAGGACAAACAACCAACAGATGGATAAAATACATAACAGGACAAGTTTATTCAGCTTTTGGTTTTATAATCTCAACGTGGTTAATAAGAACAGACATCAACCTATCAAGAAATCAACTCTGTTGCAGAAACATCAACTTCTAAACAACCTGTGGATAGAAAGGTTTTCGGTAAATTTCAAAAACTGTAAAGAATTTAAAGACTAATTGATGTACATTCAAAACACAACAAGCCCAGATCATGAGTAAGAAAAAACAGATAAGAAACAATGCCACCATATACATGAATTGGGGGAGGAGAAGAAAACTTGAGTCAATTAATGGGATGTGGAAGTATCACTGTGCCAAGTTTCTGGCCTGGAGGAGCACAATCCGCAACAATATTATATTACTTGCAGACAAAATGCAATTGCTTTAGCAATGGAAAGTTTTTTTTTAGCTTTGAACATTACAGATAAAATTGAGAAAAGTAAGAGAGTGAATTGAAAATGAAGCAATAGAATGGAAGAAGTAGAGGTGAATAGGAGAGAGACATACGGGAGAGAGAAGAAGTAGTAGCAGGAGGAGGAGAGGAGAGCCATTGGGAAGAGGGAGAGGCAGGAGAGTAAATGGCGGAGAAGACGTAGAAGGAGGAGAAGAGTATGCCGACTATGACAGTGCCGTAGATGGTGAGGAAGAGCGGCTTCGTGTTCGCTACTTCCTGGAACGCATTTCTCCACCCCACACCCATTCTTCTTCTTCTTCTTCTTCTATCAGCTTGAATTTACCATGGTCGTCCCCAAATTGAGCTCCTAGCCCTTGCTGCTGATCAGACCAGAAACCCTAAACGCATAACAATCGAATCTGACCGATTCATGCCTTGCACTATCAACGGGGAAGACACAGACACAGGGATAAATTATCGATCTTCTCTCTCCCAATAATGATAGTATTTTATTGTCTCTGGAATGGAATCACGAAACTCGGCGTCTCAGCTCAGCTCAACCACCACCGTTGACTAATCTCTCTCCGTTGACATCCAAGCTCGCCGAATGGACAGCCGGGAACACCCACCGCGGAGGGAGGTTATGGAACCAGACATGGGCCGAATCGTTCTGGATTGCATGGACCCGGCCCAACTTCTATCTCATTTCCCTTTTAAGTAACTTCAGGATGTTTCCGATAAGAGTGCAAACCAATCAAGATCGAGTTAAGATTTGGTCCGAGCTTGACTCGGTATTCAAACGTGCTATGTACCTCAAACTTACATTTTAAAAGGAAATTTGATTAATTATATCTAAATGTTGCCCGTCTCGTCTTTACATACCCATTTTTTTCTTTCCTTAAAATATATATCCAGAAATCTAGTTTTATCAAGGCTATCCTTTACTTTACCGGTTTATTACCCCTCTCACAGACCTTGCCACTTTCTCCCTCCCACGTTCGAAACCTTTTTTCCGATGCGACATGATGCCTCGCAATGGATCCCCGACGAATCCACATGCTGATGACCATTCACTGACCGCCTCGTTACCGGTGCGTCGTAGTGACTT
>JAYMSU010000707.1:0-12482 GCA_036897765.1 Erodium chrysanthum | reverse complement strand
TGAGGCAAAGATTCGCTACTATGTGGACCTTCAAGCGTTGCGCAATATGGATACGTGCGGCGTGACACTGATGCAGCTCGAGGATCACTACAAACAAATCAAAATGTTCCAGGAGGTGGTCAAAACTCATCCAACTCTTCTCCGTAATTGGTTTTGAGGTGGACACTGATGCAGGCGGCGTATTTTTTTCATCAAATGTAAATTAATGTATTTGTATATGTTCATTCTTTAATCGAATTTGATTTTGAATTAATTTATTCGAATATCATCTGGTGCCACTACTACGTACAATGTGACATCCTTTCTTCTCTCTTTTGAATTATAGAATTAAATATCATCCGATATCAACCCATTTCATACCAGAAGTGTACATGCTCTAATATCTCTTCTGAAGAAAAAACTTAAGACTTCATCTTTCACGGTATCCATATGTGTTAGCTCCAATTTGGGCAGTTTCAGGTACCCGTAACTATCCAGCATACGATCTTGATGTTGATGGCTTATCCGCACAAACGTAGCTCCATCCATTCCATGCCCTTGATTGTGCCTACTTAAGGCCTAAACCCACATGCATATGCAATAATCACATCTACCTACTACTATATATATAAGCCTCCCTCTTCTCTTTTACTCGTATCTTGCATCAAGAAACCTTTTGTTTTCCATTTCACTTCCTCTGCTTCTTGAGTCTCCCCAAAGTCCCTTGTATGGCCGCGTCTTTGGTGGAGGATGTAATGGCTAACATGGGAGAATTTGAGAGCCTTGAAATGGATGGAGTTGTTCTCATGGATTTGCTCGAGGACTTGGAGAAACAAGATGCAAAACATTTGGATATTGCAGGACAGGGTCATGAGACACATTGGGGATTGGAGTTGGGGGAGAACAAGTCAATCCATGATGATTTTGGTTGGCCCGCCGTGATGGAGATCGAAACGCCGCCGTGTCTGAGCAATGACTTTGTTTGGTACGACGATGACATGGTTGGGATGCTGGACTTTGGTTCCCATGGCTATGGGGACTGTTTATTGTGGGACTGGGAGGAACCTAGTTTTGATTCCTTGTGGCAATTATAACGTAAGAGGATGTTTCCTATATATGTTTAGCTTCTAATTAAAACCCCATTCTTTTGTGGTTTGCCATAATAAAATGTAAGGTATGTTGATGTAAATGGAACAAGTACACTAGGGACTGGCCAATGATCCCGTTTTTATTATTTTCATTGTGATTTCAAGGGTTAACAAAGACTAGAAGATGGCCAAAGTAAAAATACAGAAATATGGCAACACTTTTATACTTGGTCTGAGAATCAAATGAGAAGATTGAGATTTTGAAGCAAGAAGATTTCATTAAGACAGGGCAACATCAAGAACATGGAGGTTTCATGAGTTCTTTCTATCTTACATAGTTCTATGTTCCGGATTGCTGGTCCTTAATTTAGGTTATAACCAACTGTTAGTGTCCTACCTTCACCTTGCCTGCAATGGCAGTATCTGGCATCCTCTGTTAGGAGCTGGGTTCAGTACCATAGGTCTCATAATCTTAGTCTTTGGTGCTGTTGGTTTGTTCGGGTTTACTATCAACTTCAGCCATGGGTTGTTTTCGAGGTCTTCCCCTGGAAAAATTAAGCATCAACTAATTTTGGTTAGCCAAAGATAATAAGGAAATTACAAATACAAAAAACTAGATAGGCAAACCAACCTTTTCGGTTTTGCTTGTCCATCCTTGGGCGTTTTAGGGGGTCTTCCCCTGAAAAACATCAACACATTTTGGTTGGGACTTGGAAGCCGAAGATTGGAAGAAGATAAAATAAAATAGGGGAACCAACCTTTTCGAGGATGAACCTGCTTTTGCTTGTCCAACTGACCCTGACTCTCTGTTAATTTTTTTCTTTTCGGGTCTGGTCAAAATGCACAATCACAAGGAAATAAAGAATGGTATATCAATCATTCAGAATTGAGAAGAAATGCTTAAATGATTTATTTGGTTCCTATATGATCTACTATTCATAAACTATTCTGAAGGTAAGAGCTCGTATTATAAAAACTTACGTGTGAGCTGAAGCACTGGGTACTGGAAGATCAGCATCTTCCTCCTATTATAACACCAACCAACCATATACATTAGCCATCACATACCCTTCAAAATTCAAATAATATAATTGGTTTCAGAAAAGAGCAAACCAACCTTGGGCACAATGACAGTATCTGATGTGGCTGGTTTGGGGTCGGCACCAGTAGATTTTGTAGCGTCCTCAGCCTTGGATGCTATCACAGTCTCTGGTGTGGCTGTTTTGGAACCACTACCAGTTGACTTTTGAGGGTCCTCGGCCTCTGGTGGTGTGGCTACTTTGGAACTGGTATCAGCAGACTTTTCATTGTTGCCTTTTCCATCAATGATAGGATTACCGGGTTCAAGATCAACCTCTACCTTAGGTTTTTTTGGAGGTCTTCCCCTGGAAAATATGCAACAGGTTGGTACTAGGAAGCCAAAGTTGAAAAAAATATACAAACATGGAAATGTGCAAACCAACCTTTTAGAGATTGAACCTGATTTTTCTTTTCCAACCGACCCTGACTTTTTGTTCCTTTTTTGTTCTTGGGCTCTAGTCAAAAAGCACAACCACAAGGAGGACAAAGATCAAACAAGGTTACACGAGGAAATATAGAATACAAATCATGATTTATAATAAAAGAGATGATTAATAATGGTCTAATCTCCAACAAATTAAACGCTATATGATAACATATGCAGTTTTTGTGTAGCATTTAAGACTATTTTCACAATTTGTTTGTTCACAAGTATTGCCACAATCAGCATTTAAAACAAACTCAAATGCCCGCACACACAGAATGTGAGCCAATGTACAAATGACAGACTATTTAAATCCCATTTCAAATCACTCACAGTATTTGCTATATGCTTATCTTCATAAAATAACAATCTTCTGAATGTAAGAGCCCATATTATAAAAACTTACTTGTGAGATGAAGCAACAGGTACTGCAACATCAGCCTCTTGCTCCTATTATAATACCAACAACATACATTAGCCATCACATACCCTTCAATTTACATATTTTGTTTTAAAAAGAACAAATCGACCTTGGGCACAGTGGCCGTATCTGGCGTGGTTGGTTTGGACCCGGTACCAATACAAGTTTGAGGGTCCTCAACAATGGATGACAGAATCATGGTCTCTGGTGTGGCTGCTTTGGAGCTGGTAACATTAGACTTTTCAATGTTTCCTTCTCCATCTATGACAGGAGTGTTGGATTCATGATCAACATCAACCTTGGGTTTTTTGGGAGGTCTTCCCCTGTAAAATATGCATAAGTTTTTGGTTGGTACTAGAAAGCCAAAGTTAAGGTGAAAAAAGAAAAGAAAAGAAGCAAACCAACCTTTTCGATGATGAGCCTGCTTTTTCTTGTCCAACCGACCCTGACTTTCTGTTCCTTTTTTGTTCCTGGGATCTGTTGAAGTGTCCAACTTTGAAAATTGTGAACCATTGAACAAGTGGCAGCCTATATCGAATCACTCACAGTATTAAAACTTACTTGTGAGATGAAGCATTGGGCACTGGAATATCAGCTTCTCGTTCCTATTATAAGACCAACAAATATACATTAGCCATCACATACCCTTCACCTTATATATTTTGTTTTAAGGAGAGCAAATCAACCTTGGGCACAGCGATAGTATCTGGTGTGGTCGGTTTGGAGCTGGTACAATCAGCCTTGGATTCAATCACAGTGGCTGGTGTGGTTGGTATTGACCCAATAACATTACATGTTTGAGTGTCTTCAACCTTGGATGACACAGTAATGGTCTCATGTGTGGTGGATTTGGAGCCACTACCAGTAGACTTTTCAATGCTTCCTTTGCCATCAATGAAAGGACTGTCTGTTTCACAATCAACCTCAACCTTGGGTTTTTTTGGAGGCCTTCCCCTGGAAAATGTGCAGAAAATTTTGGTTGGTACTAGGAAGCCAAAGACGAGCAATAAATAAATACAGGAATATGCAAAACAACCTTTTTGAGGATGAGCCTGTTTTTGCTTGCCCATCTGACTCTGACTTTCTGTTCTTTCGTCCCTGTGGCAGTCTGGTCAGAATGCACAATCAGAAGGGATACAGGTCAAACAAGACTATGCAAGGAAATAAAGAACAGTAAAGACCCCATTCAATCATATGTAATGAGGGATGATGCCGATGATCGAAGTTCCAACAATCTGAAAGAACAATCTTCTGAAGATAACAACTAATACTTGGAAAACTTACTCGCAAGATGAATCACCAGGTTTTGGAAGATCATCCTCTTCCTCCTGTTATTATACCAGGGGTACACATTAGCCAGCACATAACCTTATAATAATATTTGTCTTAAAACATGAAATGACAAAAAGGAGGGTATTAAGGCAAGCCAAAATACTTACTCCATCTGGCAAAACATCATCTCCAATCAGCTTATAGTGTTCCTGGTTGAGATTCAATAATTCCTCCTCGCCATCAGTATATAATACCTATTTATTAAGTCATGACACAACAGACCAAAACTAAATGAACACTTCGGCCGAAACTGAAGAACAAGGCATCACCACATAAGGACAAAAATGATAGAATTATTGCTGCATATTTGCTGATAACAAAAAAAAAATATGCTGCAACATAGTTTGGTCAAGTACATAGAAACCAATTACTATTAACGAAGAGTCATATGATACGGGATAATGTTGCCATGACATGTGATGGAGTGGGTCTCCCAGAGAATGGTCAAAAGACCAACCCAGAGTTCTTTGAGTGGGCTGTAAAAGGTGTTCATTAATAGGCACAAAAGATCTAGGCTAGTGGATATTGGTGAATCACTGACCTTGTGCTTCATTTTCTGATGATCAAAAGAATGGACAACGCCTACATAAAACCTGCAGAATCAGAAACAAACATTAGGTTCCGACAAGAAGGACCCTTTTCAGCTTTCCATTCTTCAACTACTTCAAATCTATAAATGCATTTTCTAATCACAATTATGTTATCTCAACCTCATTTCTTAACTTTGTATGATAAGATGGCATAACCATGGTCCATGCAGTATATACAACTATCTCTCCTAGAAGACATACAAGTTCATCCAGTATCCATTTTAATGCCATATATAGTTAAAGCTCCAAAATTAATACTCCCAGTACATCCCAAAACAAACGGGCAAAGTATCATTCAGTTGCTGCATTAAGGGTCAATAGAGCAGCAGATAAATAACCTTCCATATGAGCCTCAACATACTGTTGGGACACTGGAAACCTGCATTATCCTACTCATGTACCTTACAGTAACTACTCCTATGCAGCTCAACCAAACCCATTATTTTGCAACATTTCTTCATGCAACTATTGATTTCTCAACTTAAGTTGCCACCAAGTTAAAATCCTTGATAACATATAAGTCCTCAACCAATATGTTCTCTATGCCAAGCATTAATCCCAAGAGAATTAGTTTAAAAAATGTCAACAAGTAGCTACTAACTACTATGTAGTGAACTACTTAAACACAGGATAGTGGGTTTTTTTTAAGTTCAACATGCATAGATGATAGAGGAACAACTTGACAAGAGTCAAGACTAACAAAATAAGCAAAAGTTTAAAGTATTTGAGCAACAATATTACGAAAAGGAATATAACATCACAGTTGAAGTCCTTACCTTTTGTCTAATGGCCACCAAACCTTTATTTGCTTGCCGATCAACTGCTCATCTAACTCAATCATTACAGAAGCCTACAATGAAAAAAAATAACCACAAATATATAAGCATAAACCAAAAGAAAATATGCAGAATACAGTATTCATAAGGAGAAGTTGTTGGAGGGGAATAACAGAAAGTATAAATGATTTACGCCAGAGGTAGACTTGCACCAGAACAATGTAAAGAATACATGGACATCTATAAAAAAAATGTCATATAGCGAGCATTTCCGGAGGTGAACTATTATATCAGAACAACTATACCAGGAATATATATTAAAAATGTATGAGAAGTTTGTCCATATCCAAATATAAATAGCACTGCAGAAGTAATTACAAATCAATACCCTTTCCTTCCCAGCAGCAAAATCCTTCTTCTGCTTCCCTGTGAGGATGTCTTTCACAAGAAAATCATCGCTGATGGGTGAATCTGTAGCAGACATGGAAATCATGATCAACACAGTTGGCAAGAGAGGGGTAAAGGTAAGAAAAAACTTTAAGGTATTGCCGATATACCTTGTTTTGCTTCAGATTCCCAAGTTTTCTCATTTACATCTACATTAGATACTGGTGAGGAATTAATTTTGCCATCTTCACTCGGCACAATCTGGTTTTTCTTCGGCCGCCCCCTTTTGCGACGGCTTCCATCAGGAAGACTGCTATTTTTTACTATGAAAGAGCCTCCATTCTCACTAACCTTGGGTGAAGATGTCGGAAGCTCTGTCACCTCATCTTTTGTAGTATTTTTGGAAGAATGTGAACAATCAATTCCTTCCTCGTGAGAATTTCTGTTCGGGGACTTGTATGTCTCTGAATCTGTAGCAGACGTGGAAATCATGACCAACACAGTTGGCAAGATAGGGGACAAGGTAAAAACCTTATAAGGTATAGCATACATACCTTGTGTTGCTTCGAGGTGGCTAGTATCATCCAGCTCCTTCTTTACAGAGACATCTACAGCTTCTCGAGTTTTCTCATTTACCCGAGCTTCAAGCAAATCTACATTAGATACTGATGAGGAATTAATATTGCCATCTTCATTCAGCACAATCTTGTTTTTCTTCGGCCGCCCCCTTTTGCGATGGCTTCCATCAGGAGAACTGCTGTTTTGGGGTATGAAAGAGCCTCCAACCTCACTAACCTTGGGTGGAGATGTCAATGTCTTTTTGGAATAATTTGAACAACCAATTCCTTCCTCGTGGGGATTTCTGTGCTGGGATTTGTTGCATGTCTCTGAATCTGTAGCAGATATGGAAATCATGATAAACACAGTTGGCAAGAGAGGGGAAAAGGTAAAGAAAAAAAAAACTTAAAGGTATGGCTGTTATACCTTGGTTTGCTTCTAGGTGGTTAGTATCATCCAGAAGCTTCTTCACAGAGACATCTACACATTCCTGAGTTTTCTCATTTAACTGAGTTTCAAGCAAAACTACATTAGATACTGATGAGGAATTAATGTTGCCATCTTCATTCAGCACAATCTTGTTTTTCTTTGGCCGCCCCCTTTTACGATGACTTCCATCAGGAAGACTGCTGTTTTTGGCTATGAAAGAGCCCTCAACCTCACTAATCTTGGGTGAAGAAGTAGGAGGCTCTACCACCTGATCTTTTGTAGAAGGAAAAACAGTCTTTTGGAGAGAATGTGAACAACCAATTCCTTCATCGTGGAGATTTCTGTTCCGGGATTCGTTGCATGTCTTTGAATCTGTAGTAGACATGGAAATAATGATCTACAGAGTTGGCAAGAGAGGTGAAAAGGTTAAAAAAAAGTTACAGGTAAAGCTGACATACCTTGTTTTGCTTCTAGGTTGCTAGTACAATCCAGATCCTTCTTTAATGAGACATCTACAGATTCCCGAGTTTTCTCATCTACCCGAGCTTTAACCAAATCTACACTAGATACTGATGAGGAATTAATATTGCCATCTTCACTCAGCACAGTCTTGTTTTTCTTTGGCCTCCCCCTTTTGCGATGGCTTCCATCAGGAAGACTGCTGTTTTTGGCTATGACAGAGCCTCCAATCTCACTAAACTTGGGTGAAGATGTCGAAGGCTCTGCCACCTGATCTTTTGTAGAGGGAAAAGCAGTATTTTCAGAAGAATGTGAACCATCAATTCCTTCCTCATGGGGACTTCTCTTCGGGGATTTCTTGCATGTAGAAACCAAACAGTGATTATGGCCTTCATCTGGCAACATCCCAGATTTGGGCTTCCGGTTCCCTATCTTAGGAACAATCTTGGCATTAATATCTTGCTTGAACGCTATCACAGGGTCTAAGTCATCAGTCTCAGCATTATCATGTACTTGAACAGTCTTGATAATCTCACTCAACTGACCAGGTCTCAACGGTTTCGCAGACTTTTCAATTAAGACCGTTTCACCGTTTCTACTTGGAGAAGTTTCCTTTTTTAGTGTTGAATTTGTAATATCCATCACTGTTTGGCTGATTTTATTAGATGCACTATCATTCCGAGCAGATGTCTTCGCCGCCTAGTGAAAGAAAAATCAATGTTACTTTGATGATTTGAAGATTGACACTCAATACCAAATAGTTGGAGGGAAATTATAAGAAAACGCTTGAATTGTCATCATCATTTCTAGTATGTGATAGAATAAAGCTAGCAAGAGCAATTACCTTGTCTTGATTTGTTTTGCTTTCCAACTTACTCCCATTTTCCCGTATTTCCTGATTAAGACAATTGAATGCATACTTATGAGTGCAAAATTATGGCTAGTTAACAACTTTGATGTGCAAAGTAATACATTAAAAAAATGTCAAACAATCAAATACATTCAGGATTGATAAAATCGTGCATGAGTACTATATGTGATAGAACTAGCAATAGAATGAATTTTGGTATAAAAAAATATTAAGGATCCATTAATCAGAAACGTTGTGTTTAAGTTAAATGTTTGTATGAAAATCAGAAAATGCAGTGAGACGGCTGCAAAGAATCTGTCTGCTGTGAGAGAGCTAGCTAACTGATCAAACACAATTGGCCCTTTTGTCATCAAGAAGCCAAAGCAAAGATTACAGAGTCCAAAATACACAAATAAGCTAATCTAGTTTCCAATCATAGACGCTAAGTGTGCAAAATGATAGATGTTATTGAACAAATTAAAAAAAACTGTATGATTAAGAGCTGACTAATTATTTGCTTCTATCATCTATAAGCATGCAAATATACAATCTATATGATGCAAATAACACACAAAAGGCTATATAAAAAATATGGATAAACTCACATGTTCCCCAGAGCCACAAATGTGATCTTCCTTGCTAGTAGATCCGTTGTCACAAATAGAAGTAACTATTTCAGAATAATCACCCAAGGAAATAACTGAGGAGTGAACAGCTTTCTGAACACAGGGTTTAAGGATAGCAGCAACATTTTTTAGTACTCTATCCCCCAACTTCCAGGAAGCAGGTGATATTTTCTGAAAAGGTCATACAATACAACCAGATCAATAAAATATCCAAAAAGAAAAAAAAATAAAGTAGAGAAAAGGAAATTTGCCTGATTATCCTTTCTGACACTATCTAAAAGAGAAGTGAGTAGTTCCGAGGAAATATCATCTTCACTTTCTTGTATGACCAGCGTCATAATTGTTTCCATATGCTTGAATACAGTGTCTGGATGGTCAGACCTTAGAATTGAGAACGAACAAATAGTCACTATCAGCAGTCACTGAGAGATTTTACAGCACCAAACTTTAAGCATATGTTGTCAGTTATAAAGTCAATAAGTTCCTGTCGCCAAAACACACAAAAAAATGCATATTCCCTCAAAAACCACCAGAGCTCCTCTTCCAGGGTGTCTTAGCAAACAAATAAAGCAAGCCTATTCATCTCCAGCACTGGAATGCTAGTAAGTATCATATGCAGCTTCTAAGGATACAGTGTCACAGGGAACATCTCAAGTTTTGACCTCCACCTCTTCAGACATATAAATTAATGTTTAGAAGTTTTGAGGGGGATAACTATATTAGGGGAAGTGGGAACACTCAGGTGAAAACTCAAATATTGGTAAGTTAAATATGCAAACTAAAAACTAATCATAACCATTAGATTGTAATTTTAAGGGTTGAGACTAGGTTTGGGACTTATCAACCTTCAAGGTTAGAAACTTTTCAAAGTTGATAACTTTCCAATGTTGAGTTTAGTTACCAATCTTATGTGTAGATGCATCTCGACCGTTAAAAACGCCAATCCAATAGACATATGGTTTTCAGTTTTCACTCCAACTTTTGGTTTTCAACTGATGTTATTCAACTATGTTAACACTGAGAACCGGAAAACAAGCTTTTGATAAATTTCAACTTCTGGCTACGTTTTGATCTAGGTGTTGAAACATATTGTGTTAGTTGATGCATCAGGAAGGAACTAATATCAGGATAGTACCCAAAAGAAAAATCAATAAACATATTTGGCAAGGCTCTTACCTAATGGTCTTCATAAAAAGTTGGAACATCTCAATAATCAGTTTCTCCATCTTAAGTTCCACCATGAGCACGCAGAACCTCACCTCTGCAGCTACTTCAAGAATTAATGCTGCCTTCCTATAGATGTTGCTAGTAGAATGTTGAGACAAGCACGCCAAAACAGGAACAAACAAGTGGAAGAACTCCTGCATAAATGAACAAGCATTTCAAGGCCTCTTGTACCGAAAACACTTGGATATTAGTTTATACATATAAGCTGGTTGGGACAGTTAAAGTACCATGAGCACATCATCATCATAAGGGGGTTCTGGAGCTGTTATCCTCATCATCTCGCTAATGCAAGATATAACAGACATTTTCACATCCACATCTGAAGTTCCAAAAAGTTGCTGAGATTTCAACGCGTTCCTTAATGGCAGAAGGGCTCGTTTTGTTGGTTCTGAGTTTGATTGCTCCATATATATCATCATGTTGTTAGATTTCTGAGGAAAAGAGGAACAAAAGAATTAGATATAACATCTCAACAAATAATGAAGGGAAAACAGGGATCAAGAAGAATGATAAACTCTAAGAGCTTTCAGAACACCTGAAAGAAGAGGTACAGATGCAGATAAAGACCATTGCAGCAATCATTATACAGTACACCAATCCTCAGGTAACCAAATGTGTCATCAAAAGTAACAAAGTTCTAGTCTAGTTTTGATGCCAATTTGGTAATCAATAAGTTTAACCAAACACTAACATCAAAATAATTGAAAAGTATATCAGATGTAATCAAGTATTATCTATCAATCCCCCAGAACCCTCTACCATAGCTAAGTAAACCGTGATCAATCCCTATAAAGATATCATTTACAAAAGAACAGAGAAAAATCACTAGAGACTAATAGTTATGAACACATTAAAAAAATCAACCCATGCCAAATATAATTTCAACATTACCAATCAAAAGCCATGATCAACAGGATAAGGCATATTATTTATATTGAGAATTGACACTTGAGAGTTGAGACTATGAATCATTGACCAACGGTTGGTAAAATAATGATAAAACCCAAACCAGAATATAGTTCTTGCCATTCAAAAACCATACTTGAGACCGCCATTCATCAACCACGATTTGATGAATCATGTTCGACCCACATTGGGAGAACCCACATTGGAAACCCCATAATTCGAAAAACCATGATCAGCCCTTGTCAAGACATCATTTTTAACATTGAGAAAACACATTTAAGAGTTAATATTGTTAATCATTATATCATAACTCAAAAAATCTTAATCAACCCTATCAAGACATTGTTTTTAACTTTGAGAAAGCATTATTAACACGCAGCTGAAATAACCACGACCAATCCATATCAAGAGTCGAGGCATCACATCCAGCATTGAGCATGCTCACTCTGCCAATCATAAATATAGCTCAAAAAACCATGACCAGCCATATCAAGTCAGCTTTTTTAACAGCAACATCCAAATGGGCATCATCAATTTGTCATTTTTAGCCCTCTTAAGACTAACCATCACAAACCCACTATTGAAAAAACCATGATCAACCCATATCAATTCATCGTTTTTACTTCAACTCTGAAATTGAGCAAATCAGCAAACCAAACAAAGCCAATCAAGAAAGGCAGACAGCAAAACAACACATCTAGAGGGAGAGTGAAAAGGGGGCATTACATCAAGAAGGTTCAGAAGCTCTTCAGTGGAAGAAGGAGGGTTGAGAAGGCTAGTGCCAGCCTCCAGAATATCTTTCAACCTCTGCTCTTGCACCTTCTCTTTCTCTTTCTCCTCATCAACAGGAAAAGCCATCTCTCTCTCTCTGCCAATCTCCACCACGGTGAGCTCAGAAACCTAAAATGCTGCAGAACCCACACCCATCCAAAACCCTAGGAGTGAAGAAATCGAGAGTGCGATTGTTAGAGAAACGGCTAGCTAGGCTGGAATTGGAATTGGGGATTTAAGGCAAAATGCGAAACATGCAGCTACATAATACAAATCAAGGGTTCGAGATTCCTTACCTTGTATGAATTTTGGGCAAGAGGGTTTAAGGATCTGCTAACGATGCCTTTGTCAGGCACCGTTGTACTCGTGCGTGCGCTACTTCCTCCCGCTGTCGCTACTAGAAACTCATTCAGTACTGTTACAATTTAGTTTACAACACACCTCAAAGCTCAGTTTAACACTCTGCTGGTCAAGCAGTTAAACTACTTCTTTGCCCTTTCCCTACTTTTTTTTTTTTTTTTAGCAAGGGCCCTTTCTTCGAAATTCGTATCAAAATTACCAATCTTAATTTTCTAGGTT
>JAYMSU010000706.1:0-12489 GCA_036897765.1 Erodium chrysanthum | reverse complement strand
TAAATGTATAAAAGTGAAAAACATTAAAAAAGATGAAAATTATGATTTTTTTTGTTTTTTACTTATTGTTTTTTAAAGGGTAAAATTGTCATTTTTTGAACAAACTGCAACAATTTGAAACTTAAAGGCATGAAATTTCAACTGTTTTTACTTCTAGGCATGAAATTGCAACTGGTTTAAAGTTCATGGTCATTTTTTTTGCAATTATCCCTTTTTTTATTATTCAATTTTCAGAGCAATCTAGTGAATATTTTGAAAGGTAATTAAGAGTATTTTAATCATTTTATTAACGGGTAGTTTTAGAAACAAAAAAAAAATATGAAGTGTGTCTAAGTCATCTGTTCATGTTGTATACTTGTTATGAAATTTAACTTTTTTCTTTTACTACCCAGTGAATAAAATAAAAGTTTTGATTTTTTTGTCCACAGCCACCAAAATTTTCACTTGGGTCGAGGAGCAGGAGCAGATGATGGAGGAGTAAAAAAGCAGCAAAAGAGGATAATAAAAAAGATGGTATTTTTGGTTACAATGTTATGTGCCCTCTCCCAAACGTTTAACCCTGCTGCCTCCTCTGGACATCACCAAAAGGTTGTTGTGGTCGGAATGTCGGTTTCTTCATTGCTCTATACCGTCGCATCAGTAATTACTGAATCAAACCTTAGTCCCGACTCAATCATCCACACCGTTGCTGGTGATATTGAGCTCTTCAGCGTATTGGTCTTCGTACCATTCCTTTTGTTGATCCTAGTCCCATTTGTAGGCTGGTTTTTATTTTTTGATAATCTGCATATTTAGTTAGATTGTTGTGGTTTGACACCTTCTCGAAATGAAAACGAAACACTTTTGTTTGAGACGGTGTAAACATTTATATCTCTAAATTTTCATGGTTCAAAGTTGGTATCATATAATTATGTTAAAGTAGAATATAAATACATGTTTTATGTGGCATTTCATTAACTTTTTTCTTTATACTAGATCTTATAACATTGTGTTATCAGTTTGTTGCTTCCTTTCATAGTGATCTATATCTTCTCTTTTTTATTATATCCACACTGAGCTTTGTTTTCTTTCATTTATGCAGGCAGCTAATATTGAGGTTGAAGCTTCTGGCATTCAGGATGGTGAATATCATTTGACAAAACATGAATTTTCCAGCCTAGGACAAGGAAAATACAGTGGTATGTGTGGTGTGCTACCTTTTGAATAATCCCCATAAATGTTTCCAACATTCTGTACTTCATAGGGCAAATGTTGAAGAAAATGCCCTAGCTGCTAGAAAAAGTTGTAGTCAACTGTATGAACACTAATATAGTAATGGTGCACTGTGGCTTTAACTTTAACCAAAACCAGACAACACACATAATATCTGGTAGTGAAACTGTTTCTGTTTGGAAATCTGTATACTAATTTGAAATATGAAGTACCACGTCTTCTGAAACATTAATTATGTCTCAGAAACACTGTATATCAGTGCATTTACTCTGATGCTCGTTTGATAGCTCCTAACAGTAGTTTTGCTTAACTTCCTATTATGGGTTTCAGAATGCAGCACAACTGAGTCATCTGATGATATTGAGAAGCAAGAGCTAGAGGAAGTGTCAGATGATGAGGAAACATCTTTCTTTGACACAAAAGAGTACTTCAATGAACCTGCAGTTAGTGGAAGATCGATAACAGAAGCATATCATGCAGATAGGATGCATGATGCAAGTCACTCTATATCTTCAAATATTATCAGGAGAAATAAGCTTCCAGATCCGGTTGAGAAAGAGAAGGGGGTCAGTCTTTGGTCTATAATCAAGGACAATGTGGGAAAAGATCTTTCAAAAGTCTGTCTCCCGGTTTACTTTAATGAGCCAATATCATCCCTTCAGAAATGCTGTGAGGATTTGGAGTACTCTTACCTTTTAGATAGAGCATATGAGTACGGGAAATCGGTATGATCGATGCACTTTATTCTTGATATACATATATAAGTTGTGTCGCTCAGAGAGATGCTTATAATGTGTACTGAAGCTGGACTTATTATTATGCTGTCAGGGGAACAGTCTGCTAAGGATTCTGAATGTTGCTGCTTTTGCTGTTTCTGGATATGCATCTACTGAAGGACGACACTGCAAGCCCTTCAATCCTTTATTGGGAGAAACTTATGAAGCTGATTTTCCCGATAAAGGGATTCGTTTCTTCTCTGAGAAGGTCATTATTATATACTCATATCATCAAATTCCATCATAACCTTCATTTTCAATACGATTTTCTTCTAAGGGTGGAAGTGTGATATCATCAACTTGACCCATGTAAAGAAAGGTGTGCTTTTTATGTCATACAGGTCAGTCATCATCCAACTCTCATTGCCTGTCACTGTGAAGGTAAAGGGTGGAAGTTTTCGGGTGACAGCAACCTGTGCTCAAAGTTTTGGGGAAGGTCAATTCAGATTGACCCTGTTGGAGTTCTTACCCTAGAATTTGATGACGGGGAAATTTTCCAGTGGAGCAAGGTATGAATTGCTTTATGAATAACCGTTAGTACTTAGTTGATCCATTTTATTCGTTTACACCTAAGTTCCTCTGGTAGAGATTCTAAAGTGGCCTTGCTTTTCTTAGGTGACAACAACTATTTATAACCTGATCCTTGGTAAAGTGTATTGTGATCACCATGGAACAATGCACATACGTGGTAATCGCCAACATTCATGCAAACTCAAGTTTAAAGAGCAATCTTTTCTTGACAGAAATCCTAACCAGGTTAGTAATAATATTGCTACACATATTCATTATATAAGATCGCAATTCATGATCTAATTAACCATAGTCAGTATAGGTCAATGGGTTTGTTGAAGATGTAGCGGGGAAGAAATTGGCAACATTGTTTGGGAAATGGAATGATAGCATGTATTACACCAATGGAGAAGGAAATGTCAAAAACAAGGATTGCAACCCTTCATCCAATGCCTCCTTGTTGTGGAAAAGCACCAAGGCTCCTCCTAATCTTACCCGGTATAATTTGACATCGTTTGCAATCACATTAAATGAGCTAACACCTGGACTTAAGGTACAATGATGCATTAATCAACCTTTACAAATGCATATTCATGTTCTTGTTATGCATGTTTAATTTGGTTCTATAGCTTTGTCTGATCCTGGGTATTTGATGACGGATAATTAAGGAGAAACTTCCTCCGACTGATTCCAGACTTAGACCAGACCAGCGGCATCTAGAGAATGGGGAATATGAGAAGGCAAATGGAGAGAAGTTAAGACTGGAGAGAAGGCAAAGAATGGTACCTTTCCTCTCATTCTCTTATACATGCAAACTTGTTTTCTTCTCTGGTTGGAAACTGATTCATATGTAGATTGACATGGCTTGTACTGATCATCCCTTGTGTGTTGCACTGGAAAACTAAACTAGATGAAAATTATGGAAGAGTGAGCCATCATATTCTTTTAATAAACCATTTTGTTTTGTTGTTATGATGATCACTGGTTTTCACTTTACTTGTACAGTCGAGGAAATTACAAGAAAATGGATGGAAAGCTCGATGGTTTGAGAGAGAAGGTGAAGATGGACCTTTCCGATTTGTGGGTGGATACTGGGAGGCAAAGGAGGAGAGAAAATGGGATGGATGCCCGAACATATTTGGGGAGTTTGATGAACATCTGGTGGGATCTGAAGGGTCTTAAATTGAATTCAGGTACAAGCCTCACTCTAGCAAACAATGTAGATGCTGTGGGGGGATAATAAGCTTCCACTAAAAACCTGTTTGTTGAGCAGGATGAATAAAAAGTAAATAAAAAGGAAGGGTTGAGGATTGCTGCAGGAGGACATAAAGCAGCCTGATTTGAGGTTGAAGAAGAGCACAGTACAAGTAAAGCATGGGCATGAAATGATGGGTTAGCTTAGGAGTTTGAGGTTTCACACAGCTTTTGTAACATTGTTATTGTCCTTGTAATACAAAGCAGCATGGTTTGGGTTCCATATCTTCATTTCCATTTCTTTTTATTTAATTTTGGACCTTTATTTTCACATGCATGCCAAGATAAAATGCCTTTTTAATTGGATATCCTAATATGTCATTATTAAACTTTTGTTAGTTTTAATTTCACAGTAAATGATGAACCAAAAAAGAGCCAGGCCCATCAGGCCCGATATTCCACCTTTTCTTTACTGATGGTCGAATCTAGCATCATCATTAAACAATATCGAGCGCACTACACCTGTGCTGTGGGGTTCGTTTATTTGTCATTCACTTGTTTAGTATATTTTACTTTGTATAATAATTCAGAACTCTTCTATTGTTATATCTTATTTATAATACAGGATCCTTCTCAAAAAAAAAAATTTATAATACAGGATAATTTATAAATTCATGGATATTATTTTGGATGGATAAGTCATTTTAGTTTTTGAACAATTCTTATGTTAGCTGATTTATCCTCTCACATCATCCGTTGAAGAATCCACAACATGTGTCGATTCGCGCTGATGATATTAGGGTGAAATTTGTGCACAAGAATAATCCTTGATTGTGATTTTTGCGGGAACGGACAGACTGTCTACAATGGTACTGAGATCTGGCGAATAATGAAATTTATTGAGATTAAATGATTTAATTTTATCTGATCAATAAATTAATTTATATATGATTAAGACATAATCTTTTTAATTGCAGAATTAATTAACAATTTTTTTTTGTATTCATTAACTAAATTCAAATCTTGAAATTAGCTAACAAAATTAAAATTAAGGCATAATGGAATTAATTAACCAAATTTAAATCTTGAGATCAATTAAAAAAATTAAGACATATTTGAATTAATTACGGAATTAATTAGCTAAATTCACATATTAATTAATCTTTCTTATTACGGAATTAATCAACTACTTTCAAGACTTGCACTCGACCGCTTCTCTACAATGTGCTGAATCCCACCCACTTGACTGCACTCGACGCTCGCACTCATCCCATTACGGATGATCTTAGTTTATCTCACTATGCTTTTCTAGTTAGAGTAAAAAACTATGATTACAATTGGTCCTTCAATTGTGTCTTGGACACGCTTAGTGAGTTAATCTAATAATGTGATATATCAGAATCAGAGTACAATAATACGAGTCCAAATCCTATTATCTCAACAATTATAATTATATATCCCTTACTTATAATGTCTTTATCTACTATTTTAATGAGCTAATCGTTTAAAAAAGTCTCTTCATATCTAATTTAAAATGAGTTTATTAGTAAGGTTGTATAGTGTGATATAAAATTTTAATTGAGGTTTTAATTATCGATTTAAACATTTAGTTGAGTTGATTTTATAATATTTTTTATGAATATTTTGTTCTACTTTTTTTGAATACTTTTGTTCTACTCTTTTGGTAAGACTTTGGTGTGAGGATTAGGAACCAAAATTTACATATATTTTATTTCAAACATAAAATAAGATTGAATTGAATTTGTTATATTAGTATGCTATAACTTATTTTGGTGAAACCATACTAAAAATAAGTGGATCTGAAAATTTGACAAAGTGGGTGTACGTGTACCAATGAATCCTCTAACTTGAAGAAAGGTCATGCTCAGAAATCAAATCAAAGATCACAAGTATGACTTTCACATGGGCAGGAAAACATAATTGTAAGAATTCTGTCGTTTCTTCTCATATAAGAATGATCACAAGTAGAGTGATTTTATGTCTTTTAAAATCTACCCGACTTTAATTGTATAACCGTTGATAGTATAGACCAACTTGAATTCATTTATATTGCTAACATGTGATGACATTGGGTGTACTGTCTCCATCTACCAAGGATTGAGATATTTTCCAAGAAAGTTACTTTAGAGAGTACCAGAATGCTGAGAAGCGGGTCTTAGAAGTTAAGGTCTCTAGCTGACACAAACAAAAACCAAACTAGGACTACTTATGAAATTAGGTTGTATGTGGCAGTTAACAACTCTCACATGAGATCAATGGTAGATCTTAGCTCCCAACTCAAGTATCCACCACAACATTTTAAAGTAGCAGTAATAATAACGGTCAATTACCAAGTTGCTTGCTCTTTACTTCTCTATTTCTCTGTCTGTAAAAAGTGGACCTCACCGGTCCAACAAAGCACCATCAAAACAATTGAGACATGGATCAATCAATAAAGGATTACATGTTTCCTTTTCGGCTACCTCTCAAGCACTACCAATTTTTGTGGTAGAGGAACAAAGGGTTGACTTGGAAATATATTTTCTGTGATCTCACAAATTAATTCTGCAGCAACCCAATTGAGATTTGGACTCAAAGAACTATTAATGTACGTACATGGTGTGAATGAATGTAAGTATATATTAGCTCCTGTAACCTTGGAGGTTTAGGATTTGGACAGCCTAGGAAGAAGGTAGCATGCCAATGATACTACACCACATGATACTGCTTGGTTTCACTGATGTTGTCTTAACAAACACATTCATTAAGCCCTAATCATTCAGTCACGACACGCATGGAGATATGCAATTCGTGAACCAATCCTCTAGTATATGTTTGTTAGTTCGTACATGGGATTTATAATATTGATTTGTATGAGCATTTCATGAAGGTGTATTGAGCATGCTCGAGGCCACGCCCAATGATTATGTCTCTCGGGAAGTGGATGTAAAGCGATTTTGATGCTTGACTTGGAACCAAGTATATGCAAGTAGATGATGAAGAGGTCAATTCAATATATAATTACCACCAAACAAACAAGTGTCTTTGCTTTATTCTTTACTTCCAATTCTATCCATTATTTGACTCTTCCACTTTGTTCCCTCCATATTTAAACCACCTTCTGTTAACAATCTTCATGCTTGTCTGTCTGTTGCTACCCACCTCAACCTCAACGTGCAGCTTCCGGTAAATTTCAGCTTTCATATTCCATTTCAAGCCTTAACATATATTCTATACATGCAGCCAAAGTAAAAGCACAACAACTTGTTGACATCTGCACAGGTAATAGCATGCATCTAACATTATAGCATTTGGCTGATCGACCGGGAAGATTGTTGGCATAAATAGAGAACTTCTTTGGCTACGAAAATCTTTTGCTTCAAGTTGCATAACAACTATACTCGTAGAATTTCCTTGCCATTGGCTAGATATGTGCCACCTTGAGGCACATCATGAGGTTCATGCCGATTTATCTTCCCTATTCCAATTTTTTTTATTATATAGTAATGTGTATTAAGATTTGGGCACGAACTTTTGATTCTTAAACTTCTTAAGATTGATATATATTACAAACTCAAGACATCCTTTGAATTAGAAAGGATCGGTATTGGGTCAATACTATGTAAGACATGAGAGAATATATTATAGATGCGTTAACATGCATGTAATATATATACACACAAATACTATAATTTGCTCACTCATGTCCTAAGCTTGCATATTCACAAGTAAAAGTTTAAAGGTTTTGAATGGCTTACATAATTGATTGAATATTATTTATTATGAATAAGGATCGATCCCTATGAAACTATTGATTCCTATTTTTGTGTAGTCATTAGGAAATATATATTGTAGCAGGTTTGCACACCATATATAGTGATTATATCGAGTCTTGAAGTTGAAGTAGCGAAACAAATCTATTGGGAATGCACATACTGTATATATATGACCAATTAACATGGCTCTGTACATATATGAAAGGAAAAATTGCTGGAAGTTGCTCGCTTTTTCTGCTTCCTTAACCATTGATGATGAGATCATATATGCTTCAATTCATATGCCTATAACAGACTATATATCTACCATTTTTTGGGCATTGTACATCTTTAATATTCTATAAAGCATTCTTGACATTAGAGTTTTATGTAAAAACAAAATATGGATATGGGAAGTATCTTGGGGATGTGTCTATCAACTGAAGTTTTAAAATGAATCAGGTTTTAACACATACAATATCATATAGTTTGGTGGTTTTTCTTCAACCTGCCTTTAAGGACCAAGAGTAGTGTACTCTGATCACAAGCCAAAGGATCATCTATCATATTTCATGTAGAGTCTCATTTAATGTGTGGATCATTTAATCCGGCGTGCACATGCTAGAATCACACATCACCACTAGGAATCTCAATTATCAACTTGAATTTTAAAATGTCAGGTTTTAACATTTGACCATGATGTGTATATATATATATATATATATCAACTAGATAATTAAGCAAGTTAAAGTAGTTTTCAGCTAAAACTTGTTATTATAATCTTCCTTGTGCTGTGAAACATATATATGCACAATATATACATAATGGAGAAAGGGTTGCATGATAAATTCTCTTCAAATGAAAAAATAAACTTTGATACATAAAATAGATGAACATCTCCACCAAGTAATTGATAGAACTCCCAGCATATATAACTCGACCAGGGTACTGTATATATTATTATCCTAGGCATATATCATCCAGAGTCTGACTATATAATGATGATTTAATTATTAATACAATAATGTAAGATTTTGAAAGTTTTATGATGTACAGCAAATTAAGACCTGGCTTCCTTGAATTACTTAAAACTATTGTACCTCTAAATTAATATCAGCATTGTCTAGTATTTTTTATGAATCGGAGTAATATAGGGTTAAATCTCAATGGATCGTGACAGTAAGGCCGTACTGTCACTTATAATACCCGTCGCGTATTTAACATCGTCTGATATATAGTAGCAGTATATAGGTATATGTATGTATGCATTTTTACTTCCACAGGTCGATTAGGCAGCTGGAGGCGGACGCTGAGGCAGCATATTCCTCTCCAATTTCCGGCCTTCTCAACTCACCGGCACTTATGTTGTCTGCATGTTCAGCCACAGATCCGCCGGACACATAATTGTTTTCTTTAGAGTCATCTTCATGACTAAGCTGCGAAGCAACAAGTTTGTCAAGAACCCTCCAATCAGTGATCACATGAGCTTGCTCGTTATTGCAGTATAGCAGATTGTTCATCATCTGGTATTGGCCTTGTTCTTGTGTGACCGTAGCTGCTGATTCTGGAACTTTGGGGCTCTCCAACTGAGGAAGCTGCAGGAAATGGTCTTGACCATGCACATTGTGCTGCACCTCCAGCTCTTGCTTGCACGAATTGTACTGGTGATGGTACGATGTGTAGTTTTGATCAAGTTGTGGCATGAAGGAGACTTGTTGATCATCGTACCAACATGGTGAGTCCACGTAGTCGCTCATTTTCTGGACTGACGTCATCCTCTTCTTGAACGCCCTACATACCACCCAACCTTCTTCCTGTTTCATAACAAAGGCTTTCTGATTAGTTAATTATACTCAAATTTAAGTTGGCCCTGTGGTTAATGGCTACCTCCAACACAATGAAGGATTGAGTTCGGATCATGATGTAAACATTCTTATAGATAAGAACCATAAGTTTGGTGTTTTGATAAGTTGTGACTTGCCTGAGGAGTGGCGTTTTCATTTGTTTCTAGGCGATACTCGTGCATGATCCAATCTGATTTTAGTCCATTGGGAGCACGACCTTGATAGAACACTAAGGTCTTTCTCATGCCCACAAGGCAATGCCTAGCATAAATGGCCTTGTCTCTTCCGGTGGCTTTCCAGAAGCCAGCTTTTGTAGCTCGGTTGGTGCGAGTTCCGGTTGGATACTTCTTGTCCTTGTGGCTGAAGAAATACCAGTCATTCTGCTCTTCAGTCCCTAAGCTGCACATTTCTGTACCATATTGAAAGCAAATGTAATTAGTGTAGTAAGTTGTAACATGTCACGATTAAAATAAAAGATGTAAGGATTATTGATGATACCTTGGAGATCCCAAGGTTCAATCCTGTAGAGATCAACATCTCTGATGACATCCAGATCGATTTTTGCTGAAGCAACTTTTTTTCTCAGGTAGTAATCAACAAGTTCTTCGTCCGTGGGATGGAACCTAAAGCCCGGAGGGACGTGTGAAAATGTATTCATATTCTTTCAAGAGCTTCAAATTCACCTGCATCATGCATATACACACTGCCTGTAAGAATCAAAACTAAAGGGTGGAAGAAGGATTGAAATCCATACATTTTAAACACGGATTATGAGGTTGTCGGGTTCTCATCTCACGCTATTGTTGATAAGCAAAGATGAAGATCATTTTTTTTGAATAATTGTGTAGAAACAAGGAATTGTATTATAAATAAAGTAGTTATATGAACTTGTTTTTAAATGTAGTTAAGCTGAATTGCTTCAACTCAACATAGAAACATTCTTTGTCATTTCATTTCATAGAAACAACTTACATATTTATGAATATCAAAATAAAATACAAACCTATGAATATTCTAATCAAGTTGTTTTGTTATGATAGGGTTGTCATTCACCAAGCATATATATCTATGGCAGTATTGCTCAATAAATATCAGGAACTCTAAGGTGTTCTGGTAAAACATAATTATTGGATGAGAAAATGCATGATGCTAGTTCAATTTAATGGAATAAGAATGAGAAAAAAACTCCTATAAATTCCTTGAATATTTTTGTCATGCTATTGATAACAAAAAAAATTGAGTGGAAATGATGTTATCCCATGTAGGGAAAGAAAGAACCGACCAAATGAAAACATAACGAAAGAAAGAAATAATCAAATGAAAACATGAGATCCATCTGAGCCTATTCTTTTACATTCATATAAATGAAGGTTTCAATTTCATTTGCATTTCTTGTACTATATGGAGTATAAATTATGGTGCCAAACAATCGGGCATAGACATTATGGGAGAGAAGTAATAATTAGTGGATGCAATTTAAAAAGAAGGAGAAGAAAGAAAACATGTAATCTAGATAAAAGCAAAAACAAAAACAAAAACAATCACAACACTAATCCTATGCTATGAAGAACGAGATCATAATCATGGTGTTAAAACAAACACGAAAGAAAAGCATACAAAAACAACAGAAGAAAAAAAGAAGCATGCATATGGATGGATCCATAGATAGCAAATTAACCTTGATCAATCAACTGTAGAGTATATCCTCCTCGTTTCTCACGAATTAACAAGGTCTTGATCCACCAACTCAACTGCGAACTCGGTCAGGTTTGACTGGTTATTGTCGAGACGATAGAGAGAGAGGATGAATGAGATGAGGATGAGAAGGGAAGGTATGATTATGTAAGAATAATGAATAAGGTGGTGGAAGAAGGGTATGAGATGCAAAGCCCTAGCTCTAGCTTGCCAATATATTGAAGCTATAGATGAAAGAGCAGCTTGATTGCAGCAAAAGCTTTGTGCAAAAAGAAAAAGGATTGATGGATGAGTAGAATGAAACTCCACCTGCTTCTGATAGTGATACCTACACTACACACCACACGTCACACAAACACAATATCCTTCTTCTTCTTCTTCTCTTTTCTCTGAAACTGCTAGTAAACTTCGACGGGGTATAAGAACTCAGCCTATTTATGCAACTCAAAACTGCATCCAAGCATTAATTACAACTCCATTTAACATTTTATTTATCATGCAAAAAAACATAATTAAATCCCTTCTCCTCTCTTTCTTTTTTGCTTGAATAAGACCGCGTGATGTACACGATGAGATCAATCATGACGGGAATATTGCTCTTCTAGATGACCCCATTCTTTCTATGCATTTTCCACCAAGTACATCACTAATTACTAATTACATCTCATCCCCTATTAATTTCACTTTTTTCTTCTTCTATTTCATCTTTGCCCTATTTGTCACCAAAATGTTATCATCAATCTTGTATGAAAAATGTCCGTGAATATTAAATATGTTTTGAATCTTCGTAAAAAAAAGAATATGTTTTGAATCGATTAATTGTTGAGATTCAAGAGGTCAGCACCCGAATACAATGGTTCGATGGTGTCTAGACATGGGCCTTTAAGTTCATATTGGAATTCAATCTGTTGTCACTGTCATATCAAGATCCAACGGACATGAGAGCATAATGGTGCGTGCGCGCAAGGCAGAAAGGTAATTGCGTGCACTATCGGACTGGTTCGAAGGTTGTCGAATTCGTGTCGGATCACTACCAGATTCAGACTCGTTCGGAATGTTTCAGATCAAACCGTCGGACTACCTTTGTCGGATAAAAATGTGTTGGATTGATGCTATCCGACTCAAATTATCATCAATCCGACATCCGATAATCATGAGTCGGATGTTCTCCGACAATATTCAATACTATTCCACCAGGTATTCCGAACAATTTTCCGATAGTCATGAATACTATTGATGGCGAGTTCGGAATTTTCAGTCGAGATCACATATCATCATTGGAGAAGAATTTCGAAGAAACACCTCGATAGAACGAGTACTATTACACCGGAGAAGAATCGTAAATCACATGTTAACCTAGAATCGAAGAACACATACACAATTCCAAATTTGAGACGAAACAACTCCATATTTGTTGTTCAACTTACCGGAGAAGACATATCGGGACAAAAACTCGTTGAAGAAGAACTAGTCGACGAAACAAAAACTAAAGTTCTTCATATG
>JAYMSU010000705.1:0-12490 GCA_036897765.1 Erodium chrysanthum | reverse complement strand
CTGGACTCAGATTTTCCGCGGAGACTCGGAGGGCCTCTTGGCCTCGCCCTCTGTGATTGAGCAGCTGGTTGTTCCTGTTGAGGAGGCGACTGGTGAGAGCTCTGATAATGGTAATGCAGGTGCGGGTATGAGAATTGCCTGGAATAAGCCGTCCGATGGGGCCGCCGCGGTTGTTGCTGAGGTTGAGCCTGTCATGGGGGCCGATTCGTGGCCTCCACTATCCGAGTCCACTAAGGCTCCTGCCAAGTCGTCTACTGATTCATTGAAATCGTTCGATGGGTCTCTCGCTCCCGTCCCGGCCACACAGGTTACTCCTGTTTTGTTGTTGAAATTTGTTGTCACTTATTTTATTGTTTGGTGATTGATTGATTGATGATAAGGGGAGTGTGAGAAATTTGAAGTTGAAGCCTTTGATACATTATACTTGTTTCTACATTGTGTATTGCTTTGACATGATGCACTTGATACTAAAAATAATAATTCTCACCTGCTACAAAAGAAGGGTAATTGACAAACCAAGACGTCAGTTATTAAATAGTTGTCTTGGTTAGGAACATAGGGACATAGGGTAGAGACTGAGCTCACGAGAGCTAATTGGGCACCTATGTAAACTATAGTAATGAACCTTTTTTCTTTCTTTGCAGACAGTTAACAAGTTATCTCATTGTTAACAGGAATGCTCGTGCTAGGTGCTAGGAGTGTGATTAGTTGGTTCAATATCTATATTCACATGCAAACATGAAATAACTTCATTTAGATTTGAGGCTCTATCCCCTATTACTCTCCCTCTATTTCTAAAATATCTCGACTTATTTGTAGGAGAGTTCTAGGCTTATGTATTTCTTATTTCTTGATGAGGTAAAAGATTGTTGTTGATGTTTATTTGTATCACGATTCAGTATGGGTGAATAGGACTGGTATTTTATGGGTACGGACGTTGATAACTGACAGCACTTTTAATTATACTTGTGTATGTTTCTCTATATATGTATGGTCTAACTATTTTTATATTTCCATATGCATTTTTTCGTCTTTACTTTATAGGGTACTGCATCTTCATCTCTCTCCTCACAGAAACAAGCTAATCCTCCAAACATGGCACCTGCCCGTCAGAGATCAATGAAGCGCAATGGTAGTGGAAACACATCCACTAATGGTGGGTTTTCTCAGCCACCAACATCGCAATCCCCATTAGTTGACATGCCTCCGACAAATAACTCCCCTAGGGTTACCGCACAAAGGAGTGGGATTGGATCTCATCCCCACAATGGTAACAATAATTCACAACGAAGTTCATATAGAAACCGCAGTGGTGGCCCCCAACCTCGTGCATATGGTTCTAACCATCATAATCATGGGGGCAGGCGAGATCAAGACCGTGGCAATCAAGATTGGAATGCTCATCGACATTTTAGTGGGAGGAATGCACATATCAACCAGCACAGGGTTGTCCCAAGGTTTGCAGCCCCCCTGCAACATCCAAGTTCAGCTGCATTTATGCCTCCATCACCAGTGCGGCATTTTGGTAGTCCCATTGGTTTCCCTGGTAAGTGGTGTGGAATTTTTAAGATTTATGAATTTTGGCAGCACCTTTTGGTTACCTGGTGAAGTTTTGAGTATTTGGGAATTTCTCGGCTTGCTCTTATCAATGTTCAGAACTGTCAACACCAGTGTACTTTGTTGCAACTCCACCTCCAGAGTCACTCAGAAGTGGTGTGCCTTTTGTGGCCCCAATGCCACCTCATGCGGTGTTCTTACAACCCCCAGATCACCAGTTGCATGGTAAAATAGTGAATCAAATACACTATTATTTCAGGTAGCTCTACAATATTATTATTCTGATATTGTTTGTTCTACCAACCCACCAATATTAATTGTGATCAATCATTCCTTAGTCTGTCAAGAATTTGATGCAATTGCATCTCATCTCGTCTATGCAGTAATGAGAATTTAATTAAAGATACATACTTGCGTCAGAATATGGATGAGCAGGGCTGGGTTCCTATTAAATTACTAGCAGGCTTCAAACAAGTAAGTTGTTTAGGGATTGTCAAGATGTTATTCTTTTGGTTGGTTGTGTTGCACTGTTTTCCCTACTATAAGCTCATCTTTGGTGTTCGTAGCAATGCTAAGCAGCTTATTTCTCTTTTAAAGCACATTCTGTTTGTATTCGCCTTCGCTTGCTCCTGTCCAGTATAAGAGGTTTTGTGCTTGCTGTTTTTCAAATTTTACTTATAGAATTAATTGACATATAATGATATTACCTGTGGTATATATGGTAAGTGGTCTTGTGTTTGCTGTTTACTTCACTTTACTGTTTTGCTTTGCCGTTCATGATTTCATCTTCCTCAGTACATAGTAGAGTTGATGTGATGTCATATAGGCACCCCTTTCTTTGTATTGTTAACATAAGAGCACTGTACCGAGTAGAAACAACTCAAACAATTATGATTTGGAGTTTATGGATGACCATGACTGCTTCTACCTAATTAGCCACCCCAAACTTAACGCCTTGCTTCTCAACGTTATTAAAATCTGCGAACTCCAACCTGAAGGCCTTGCTTCATTAGTTTTTTTTTGTTCTTTAGCCTGGCCTTCTACTGATGAGTCCAATTGCCGACCCCAACTTTAGTGCTTATTAGCTGTCTGGTGGTTGTTCCCTGATTTTAGTGTATAAACCTTTTTTTGTCCAGCCTATACCTGTTTTAAATGTTGGAAGAGTTTCTGGTGGGAAAACATTACAGTTGGGTAGGATACTGAAGCTTTCTTGATGCCTGCCCAGTCAATCTAGTTCTATACTGTGGTTTTCCATTTTTATCGAGCATAAACTTGGTTCCAAGACATAAGAACAGTCTTTAAGTCTCTGTCAAGATGTTTCATGAAACTGTTCATGCCTCGATATTATTTTAAATAACCTCAAGAAATTATTTGTAATCTTAGCATCCTGTGAGATGGAATATGTGGCTGATTATGCCGGGATAGTCTTCACCAACAGTTGCCCACTTATTTAAGTCTAGATGTGTTTCTTATATTTTCATGGTTTATTGATCACATATCTTGACATTTACTCTCCTTACATGATGGACAAGTTGATCTTGGGATACTAAGATTTTCTAGAATGAAGCATGACTGGCATTTATATTCTTTGACTGAATTCATAGCTACTTTAATGTTATTGTCATTTTCTATATGTATGGTACTTGATTTTTTTTGTTCAATGTCATTTGTGATGTCTCCTTGTTTACTGCAAGCATAAAGAAGACTCTTTTTGTTTTCATGTGTTATGATTATGTTTTCTTTGTTTGTACTCCTTGCAGTGTCATTATTGTGCATACCGTCATATTCTATACCTTTTTTTGGTTCTATAAAACCATTATGGTTGCAGGCATATGTTTCCCTTTATTTCATCATCTCATACGATTGTATACGGGCCTTTGTTGAATAAGTCAATGGTATGCACATTTTTAGCGTACTCTATTGGCTGTTGTAGAATCTATCACTATCATGCATCAACTTGCTTAATTGTTACTGATAATCAGTAAAAAGACAGTTTTAGTTGACAAAATAACTTTAACTTTTCTCCAATCCAATAAGACATAAAGGCTTAGACCAACTTATGCTGGACCAAGTTAGATGGGACACTTTCGGCTGACCAATTTGATTACTTTAGGTTATGTGAATTATGAAGGCCACTCTAAACTCTATGGAACTGGAAGTTTGTATCTCTTTACTTGATGTTTCATGTTTGGATTCTTCAGTAATACCCTTCAGTAGATAATCATTTGTTTCCAGTTTCAAAATTGATTGGTTACTTGTGATTATTATACTTATATTTATGTTGTCTTATGTAGATAGTGTAAGGCATCCAATGCATATACAGGTGTATGCATTTAGTTGTATATACTTAATATGTTTTTTGGTATTATTCATTCATTGTCATGCTTGTGTTCTTACTTTTATCGTCCGGTGGTAAAAGAGTATGGTGTCATAGTTGTAATTTTGGGGGATTGTGTTTTTTTTTTTTTTTGAAAACTGGGGAATTGTTGATATGTCACTGCTCTGCCAATATTATATTTCTAGTGGTGCCGGGCCTGCTGCTTTGATTATCTGCCCGGTTATTACTGGATCCTATTGGCCCCATGCCCAATATTTTATATTTTAAATCTTGATGTTGACTAGATATATGCACCATTTGTTTGATGATTCACAATAAAAAAAATATGCATAAGAATGTTCCTGTGGAATTTTCCGTTGATTTATTTTGTAACTTGGTGCCTTGTAATTGGCAATAGTCATATCCATCTTGGTCCAGTTTTTCATCATCTCCAAGTTTCTACAAGGTCTAGAGTAATAAGTTGCAATATTATTACCATCAAACAATTTAGATAGGCTGTTGTAACATATGGCTCTGTATGATGCTTGGGGTACACAACTTAGTGTGCGATTAACATCATTGATATGCCATAGTAAAGATGGTGCAGGTACTTTTGATACTGTACTGCCTTGGAGACCCTACATGTGAAAATACAGATGAGTATTTTTTAATGTTCAAATTATGTATGCATTCACTTTTATGTCTTGAAATGCAACATTTGAAAATAAAAAATAAAACATTTTTTTTTGTATAAAATAAAGTTAATCAACTGGTTTTCTTGTCTCCAAAGAAAAAAAAAACTTAATTTATTATTCCTTGAAAGATTCCACTTCCTTTGAAAGGCTTAGGTATATCATATAAATATTACTTTGTGGTGAATAATTTTATATATTTGCAGTTTGCTATATCATCTCGTTATTTGCTTATCCGAATAATTTTAGGGCAGTTTATTTGTGCATTGTCTTAGCTGTCGTAATGACTTTGCCTGTTGTTCTTGTCATTGTTGTTTACATATTAACTTCACACATCAATGTTATGGCAATGACCGTTTTCAGGTTAAGCTTCTAACTGAAAGTATCCAGCTCATAGCAGATGCCGTACGAGGTTCAACAGTTGTGGAAGTTCAGGTATCATTATGTAGTCAGATGCTATTGGTTTACAAATCTTAATACGTTGTCGATTTCTGTCTCATCTCTACTTGTTACTGCAATGAAAGATTTAAGTATGGCGGTTTTGGCCACCTCTAATCTAATACTGATTTATTGTGTGTCAGGGTGACAAAGTCAGGAGGCGCAATGATTGGATGAGGTGGATTATGCCACCTGTGTTTCAATTTTCTAATCATGCCAACCCTCAGCCAGCAGGGACGTCCAGTCATGATACGCTGGCAACTAGTTTTCAAGGCTTAAATGTCGAGGAGAAGGCTTCGAACAACAATAGTGCAAGAGGTCAAGCAGATTTTAATGGAGAGTTTGACAGCCAGTCAAACTTATCCAGCACTGAAGGTAGTAGTGTTCCTTCAAGAAATTAAAGTTTGAATCTGTGCTAAGCACATATTCATTCTTGGTCTGGTGGAGAGAGTAGTAAAAGCTTAGCTGTTTTTTGGGTATTGCCGTGTCATGAAGGGACTTGGACGAATAAGAAAACACAATTATAAGTTATAGAAAGGGACGCGTTTTAGGAAATTTTATGAAGATATTTGAAAAAGAGTCTTCTATAACTTTGGCCAATATGTATGGGTTTTCTGCTGTTATTTCCATTATTATGCCAAGGTAGAATCTTGGTTTTATTTGTTGTGGTTGTTTTAATTAACTCTATTTGTTAGGTTGAATACTTGAGGTTGGAAAGAATTGCTTTTGGCGAGTTTGGGTTTGGCTGTCTTGGACGGAAGGGCCATAGGTGCTAGTCGAGCTGATAAGGCCTCAGAAGTTTAATCTGATTTGTGTTTTTATAATCGGATTGGGGTTGAAGAATTCGGGCCAAACCATGTCAATTTGTTTCTCCTGACCTTTTTTTAAGATGGTAGTGCATGAAACAGTCCTTGGGGGAAACCCCTTTTGAACATAACTGGCTAATTTTGGTCTTTTAGATTAAGATCTTGTCTTCCTTTTTATGCTTTTGGGCTATACTTTGTTTATGAGTACTTGGCTTTGTCTATGGATGGCCACTATCTGCTTTTCTATTATCATTCGGTTTATGCTTGCTTGCCTTGCCTACTACAAATCTTAATAGGATTAAGTACAACTTGTAGTAAGATGTGATGCTTAGTGACAAACAATACATATCAAGGTATAGAGTGTAGTTATGTCATATACCATATTGTACAACTATCAAGGGCTATTTGCTAGTTCAAAGACCCTGAGTCCTGGAGAATGTTTTAAGAGCATCCACATTAGGATGACTCTGCTGGTTGTGCCTGGTCGAATCAATGGTTCCTGGACGTCAATCGATTTCGAAGTATTTCTAGACGAGCAAATCCAAGTACCCGATTTCTAACTGCCCAAGGAGGAGCCATTCCCAAACTTGATATCTCGTTGATGGAGGAATGTCCATGTCTGTGCAACATTCAACAATATGTCCTTCTGTTCGGATTTTTCTGGTGTTACCCAACCCGACACCGACAAGTAGCAGGTGTTGCCGACCAAAGGTCGACCGAGTGGGAAGACGGGCATCTCATTTCTTACTAGATTCGTACCAAAGTAACACAAAAAGGTTAGGTGATATTTAGAAGGCCATTCATCGAAAATAATGTTAAGATTTAAACACAATGGTGCCATACTAAAGGACTCGAAAATAATTTAAGGATTATTGGTCCAAGATAAGCAGTAAGGTCAAAAAGTTACCCGGCTATTGGGGTATCTACATGAGCAGTTAATACTCTAAGCCAAATTCGTACGGGGCATTGATGGGAAGAGGAGCCAAAATGGATGGGGAGAAATACCATGCGCTAGTTGAGTAGGTGGGAACTAATTGAAGATTAATCAGATTTGCATTTTCCTAATTTGTAAGTGCATATTATCAATTCTTATTTAAGAAAGTCGAATCAACAGTTAAAGAGTGATCCTACTCCACTCCTTTTCCAGCTGACCATCATAGTTCATTTCCCTAAAATAATTTGATGGAACTGAAAAAAGGAAAAGAGAGCATCATTTCCATTGTCCTCAGTGAGAGTGCCCTACACAACACTTGTAAACGTGTTAGGCACATTCCTTAACACAAGCCAACCCATGTCACATGATGTTCCTCCAACCAGAAACAGGTGTCACGTTTTGTATAGATATGGGTGGGGTATAGTTGGGCAACGGTTAGCATGATTTTGGCTCTTGCTTCCTGTTTTGGCACACAAACTGAAAGTGGAACTGAAAAAGCACAGAGGTGTGGGTTTAATAGCAAAAAAGAGTGACAATTGTTTTTGTTTTATTTGGCAACTACACTAAGAGAAAGAGGGTAGAGAGGGGTCTTTTCTTTCTTTCTTTCTTTCTTTGTGATTGAAATATGAAATCTGATCTTTATCAGATATCAAAAGATCTGTGCACTGTTCCTTCCCTTCCCCATGACACAACCTACCTACCCTTCACAGAGCCTTGGACTTGATGTCTGTGTGTTTTATGGAAGCACCCACTGGGTATTTCCATAAGCTTCACCCTTAAACCTGATGGTATAGATCACTATCACCTAAAAAGAATAAGAATCTGAGTTAGGGAGTCCCTCTGGAAACTCAATATGGAAATGAAGGAGGGTATAGGGTCTGTGGTGGGTCTCCATCACACATCAAATCAAGGGCCATTACTTGTCAAGGTACCATCTTTGGGTTGGGTTCTCTTCCCTGACTATGCTTCCAACTCATCTACCCACCACTTGCCATTGCATCTTTAATCCTTTTCTTCCTCAAAAGTATCTGATGCTGACAATGCTCTCCACTCAAGGCTTAGTATTGTTTATGTCTCTACATTAGGTACTAGTTATTAAACTAATGTTGCCATATAAATCAATGCTAGTTATTCCATCCTCATTTGATAAACATTTTGCAATATTCACCTATTCCCTAGAATATTATGTAGAAGAATCAGATCTTCACCTACACAATCAAAATATAATTTGTCTTTTACGTTTTAAATATATCTTGTGCGAACGTAAATATATCATTTCATTACCTTTGAATAAATAGCTAGATAGATAGTGAGGTTATACTAAGAGTGTAAAATTAAGTTTTCAAAATTATATTGTAATCAATAAAGATGATTTTAAAAAAAAATTTGAACTTTTGATTTCCACCTGATTGTATATATGTTTTTTTATTATACATTTATTCTAAAAAAAACAAAACATCATAATCGAGGCAAGGACAGAGAAATTAGAGATCGAGATAGATTTTCGTTTTGAATCCACTTGGTTTCCTACTGTTAGAGCATCCTCATCGCAAGACGAATTTCGTTAGTCACTTCATACAAATCGTCAACCAAAATGGACCTCGCTCAACGATTTGGATACTTCCAAGTCGACGACGATTTTAGTCGAATGAAGATCCAACCAAAAAATTGATGGAGTTGCAAACTATTTGAGCTTCTGACCACTGCATGTACAGGCTGTCATAGTGGTCATGTGACCATGGAGTGGTCCAGCCATCAAGATACGAGTTGTCCAGCTGGTATGTGTCGTGCTGCTGGGAGTTGGCTTGAGGCTGAAAGTCGCTGAAGTCGTCATCTTGATACACGTCGTAGTTAGAGTTGTTGGAAGGGATCGACATCGTTGGTAATGAAAATGCTAACAAAACTGACAAATTCGAAGAATTTATTTTGAGAGAGTTTGGAAGTAGGAATGTGGAAATAGAGTGAGGAAGACGTAGAATTTATAGGAAATTTTTTGAGAAAATTGGATTTGAATTTTTTTTTATCTACTAGCCGTTGGGCTCCTAACAGTCAAGCACGTCCTCCACGCGTTGTCAGTGACGCACCATTCGTGCGTGTCGACCAGTCATTTGGTTGAGCCGGGATTTGTTTGAACGAAAACGATCCCGCCTACGATTCGATGGCTACATTTCAACGCGTCGATTCCCGCCCATCTGCCTGCACCCGACGCTCAAATCCAATGTATCGTGGATGGGCTTGTACTGTCACGCGTGGCTGTGGAGGCTATTGGGTTAGTGTGAACATGAAAAGTTAGGAAATCATGGTAGAGGGAAAAGATGGAGGAAGGAGGAGAGGTAGGGTCAGGAGGGAAGAAAAGAAATGGGAGTAAATAAGTGTGGTAATAAGTGAAGAGAGCAATGCAAAGATGACAGGGATGTACTATCCAGAGACTGGACTCTGCATAATATGTGATGGTGATGATGATGATGATTCTTGTGTCTTGTCCTCTTTTAGCAATCTTCCTCTCCACACTTGACTGCATTACATTGTCCTCCCTCCCCTTTCCATCTCCTCCAATCCTCAATCACCACTATTTGCTTCCTCACCACAAACCTTGTCCTTACTTAACCAGCAAGCATGGACATGCTGAATCTCATTGTTCATTCCCATCACAATAAACACATGGGTTAAGGTTTTGAGGCAATCTGTCCTATGTTCTATTTATATTTAACATGTCAGGGGAGAAAACAAACAAGATCACAAGGATATTTGCTGATCTTGATGATTAAAACTATACATATGATATACTCTTGTTGAAGTATTTCTCACGTCGAAAGAATGTGGATATATTAATCAGTATATAAGTAGAATGAATCATCCACCTATCAGTTCGAGCTTTTGAACAGATTGGACTTTCACATTGGCTATTATGACCAACATGGATTTTACTCGGAAGGAAATGATTGCATATACAAATAAGATAGGTTGGGGGAATGTTTTCCACAAGAGGGATGAAACAATAAAACGTATGAAAATGTCAAATTTTCCATCTTGTTTCATTGCCTACGGATAATACTTAATGACCGAGTGCAACCATAGTGTCCGATAAAATTGTCGATGGATTTATGCTTAACTAGATCATATTAGAAGAAACGATGTTATTGTTAGTGTTCCCACTTCCCAGATATGATCTTAGTTGTAGTTTCAATTTGCTGATTTTTTTTTTTTTTGAAAATTCTTATACATTATCTGCTCATAATCCTATCAGAGCCATTCTTAATAAGATTCGAACTCAAAATCTCTAAAATGAAACTGAGTCTTGATTCGTTGGAATGTCTCCTTAAAGTTACTAATACTCGAAAAATTTGTATACATGATCAGGTTGGTATTATGTGCATATATTAGTATCACCCAACTAGTTAATCATCAACCTCCTGAGTAAATATAGTTCAACCAGTAGCAGAGCTAGGGTTCAGGGTTTAAGATTATTTTTTTATGACATATAAATATTTTTTAATATTATTTTTACGTTATTTATTATTCTAAAAAAAAGTAATAGTACCCCTCCTTTCACTAAAAAAGTGTAATCCAACCCAACACTATTGATTGAATCTCGTTTCCCTTTTAACGTCTATAGAAAGAAATTAAAAACTCAATCTGAACAATGATTACATCTAAGCATGCACAAAAGTTTTTGCCCATTTATGTGTATAAAAAGTTCCTTTTACAGAGTAATAATAGTGAATAAAGTAATTAAACGGGTGGAAATCGATTTATAGTAACTTCTACTCAATTTTTATCACTAAAATTAGTAAATTGCCACTTTTAGATCTTTTTAGAAATCATTTTCATAATATCACTAATCCCAACCTTACATATTGGTGACGGGCACAACAATTTGAGTACGTACATATGCGGCACCCTTATATCTTGATTACTATAATGTATAATTTGCCTACAAACAAGACCTTTCACTATACTATACAATATTATTTAGACGTGGTCCATCACTCGTAACCATAACTGGTTCCCTGATCGCGTTGTATCATCCAAAATTCATCATTATAAGTTATAACAATTAAAGATATGAGTTTATGAGAGAGGTGAAATGAATTTTGGAAGAGGAAATATGTGTTTCCGAAAGAATTTAAGCTCGAATAAGATAGAGTGTCGTGAGGTTTGTAGGGGAATTTTGTTTTCCACAAAATTTGAATGTAAAAATAAACATTTTTGACTTGATATAAGCGTTGGTGTCCAACAATAAAAGAAGAAGAACAAACTTCATCGCACATCAACTTCTAGTTGAAGCATTGCAGCGCGGATTGATAACTTTGATCGAATCCCACACCAAAATCGACGAAACCATCACGGTGAACCGATTATGTCGATTCTCGATCGAGACTAACATCGAGAAATGACTCACCGTGGATGCTCCTATAGGTTTTTATCATACAAACACTCAAAGTTTGGCGTTTTGATCCAACATGGCATAGTAAGTTCACATGTGTCGAATTGGCAAGTCGACAAGTGTATCCCACTTGAACCTCATATGGTGGTTCACATTTGGACATAAAAGAAGACAAGAAAAAATGGGATCCTCTCTAAAGGGCGCGAAGAACATGGATGCCCTCTTTTCCTCTCACATCCTTTAAGTGGAAAAGAAGGGAGAGAGGCACTACACAATATCTTCTCTCCTCTTATTCAGTAATCATCTCTTAACTATTTTAATCATGATGGTATAGGGTTTTAGCTGCAAGAGCTTTTCTATTAAAAAATATGGGGTTAGCCAAGGTGGAGCATACGATTGTCAAGTAGAGGAGTTCTCCAGTCTTATCGTCTCTGCTGTCACTCCATGAATAGCTTTGTGTGTTACCGTCGAACTCATTCAACTCGGGTTAGAGAGAGGGTATCCAACAGATCCCCAATATCATCCACGATTGGGTGATGATAGCCATCCGAAACTCTTCGCCCCAAATCTTGGATTAAAAAGATGTGTATCCGGCTCAACAAGTAGAGACTCGTAGCTTATCCGGATGCAGTCACATAGCTCCAGCCCCTCATGAAGAGGGTAGCACTCATCTGTGAATGGGTCGGAACCCCCTTCACGAAAACAGCACAGGCAAGAACCAAACCACCCACATAGTCTCGGATAACAGTTCCCAGTCTAATGTCATCTCGACATACACCGATATCAATGTTGAGCTCCAGGAACCCCATATTTATCATTGGTTTAAGTAATCATCTATAATTAATAAGATTGTACGTAACCAAAAGCATAGATATTGACCGATGGATAACTGAGTGATGTAGCAGTGACTTGGGCACGAGTGGAATAATAGAGCTCTCTCTGTCTCTCAGTAGCTTGAAAGATTTAACACATAGCATAGTACACAGACTCCCAAGTCCACTAAACTCGTAGCCTTCCAATGTTGCCATCAATAGCTTCTCCTCCTGCTCAACCTTTCCTCAGCTCTCCTTCCTCCTCCTCAAACCCATCCTCCATTTCTTGCAACTACTCTTCACCAACCCCTAGATCCATGGAAGAGGTCTGGAAGGACATCAGTCTCGCCTCCCTCACCGACCCCCCCTCCTCCCGGGACCAAATCCACCTCTCCGCCCGCACCTCCGGCATGATCCTCCAAGACTTCCTCGCCACCTCCAAAGACCCCCCTCCCTCCCGAACCCGCCACACCCACGCCTCCCTCTTCGGCTCCCCTCCTCCTCGACACCCCAGCGGCTACACATTTTCTCTGTAGGGCTTTCTGAG
>JAYMSU010000704.1:0-12491 GCA_036897765.1 Erodium chrysanthum | reverse complement strand
GTGTTGATCTCCAGAGTTGAGGCTGCTTACCCATGTTATATATCCAGATGTGGACCAGAGACTTTGATCATGATTTAATTAAGTATTAAAGGATTAGTGTTGTCATCAATTAGTAAAAAGCGATTCTTAAGAATTTTTATAGAATTGTTAGTGTGATAATCATAATATTTTGGGTGTGAAGAAGACAAGGAGATTCATTGATGAATAGATAAAGAACAATGAGCAAAACAATGAAGAACAGAGAAGAGTACAAAATCATTTTCATTTTTTTTAAATTTTAGTTTTATAACGTTTGAAGAATATGTATTTAGTATTCAAGGGTAAATATGTCATTTATGAAAAATTAGAACATTCCGTTAATTTTAACGGAATATTTTGTCATTTTCCATCCATTTTAACAGAACAAAAGGGTTTTTGACTGTGTACACTTCATAAGGTAGCTCACGGATCGTTTTTTTCATGAGGTAGTTTTCCGTCCGTGGCCAATTCATAAGGGCACATTTCAGTAATTCCCCCTTTTTAATATATAGATATAAACTCAAATTAATATTTTCATAAATAGTATATGATTTTCGTTCTAACACAAATTCCCATTTTGGTATATGCCCTTTTGGGTGTTGATTGATTGATTTGGTGATTTTTGTTTTGTCGGCATATGGGTAATTAAATATTTTGTGTCTGTTATTTGTCATGATATGTAATTCTCTGTTCTGTTATTATTTTTGTATACGTCATAAAGTTTATGTGACGTAATTTGTCGGTTTCTGCATGACACTTCATAAATTTTATGACGCTTCGTAACCATTATAATCTACCACAGATTTTGTATGGACTAGTGAATATATTTCTACATTCATTTAATTTCCCTGTAAAATTGGTGTAATGTTCAAATATAGTAAAATCCAGACTAAATCAATAACATTTAGTACAAAAAAAAAGGTTTTTGTGTTTTGTTGATGGCTATTATTTATTTGGGTGACCCTTGCAGACTAAAATGGCTAACCCAATTCAATTAGGATCTTAAATTATTTCCCTTCTATGAATTTTAATTCGCTCAATTACGTTAATTCATGATTACATATGATATTGTTGACTACACAGATACCTTGTTATTTGACATAATCCACACTACAAATTTGTGCAATGACTTCCTAATTAGTTTTAGAGAGGCAAACAAATTGGGAATTGGGAATTCACTTAAATTATGTTCGTTTTTCACAGTGAAATGAAAGTTGAACAATTTCACTTGGTTTATTTTGTTTATGAACTGTAATTTGATGAATTTTTTTTCTCAAATAACACTTTCCCAAGACAAATAGACAATAAATAAGATGGACTTAACACTCATATATACACGTAGGAGACGATTTTGGCACAAACTGGTCTTAAAATGAGGATCTATGATCCATTCACTCAAATTCTAAAAATATTCCCGAGTGTCCTAAACTGAAAAAAAAAGAGACATAAACATGCCCTTGATGTACATAAACGGTCTTGTTGCATATTTCTACACTTTTTTGCATAAACATGTCCTCATGTTTGTGTTTTGCAGAAACATGCCCTCAGGTTTGTACTGTTGTGTAATATTTGCAGATTTGTACTCAAGTTGGTTCAGTGGTTAAGAACTCCAACACAATGAAGGACTAGCGTCCGAACCATGGTGTAAGCAATCTTAAGAGTATAGAAGAACAACAAGTTTGGTGCTCCTTGCTTCCATATAAGAAAATAAGCCCACATCTTAGTACAAAAATGGCTTATCGATTTTTTTTTCCGCAGATTTGTACTGTCAAATATTGGATTAATTCATGCTAGATTTGCACTTATTTGTACTAATATCATGCAAAACAAGTTTTTCCAAACGGAACTTCATTGATGTACTTATAAAAAAACAGGTTGTAATTATATGGAATATGACTCCATAACTTACAAGAATATGGTGTAATCACAAGAATAGGGTTCAAGTATGTGTTGTCTTTCAATTGTGTCTTATCTTTCTATCAAGACACTATTCTCCCGTGCATCTTTTGAATTTGAACTCAAGAAACAACTCATCATCTCTAAGTCTAGAACTCTATTTAAGGAACATTCGAGGTTTTCTCTTCAACTTACAATTACCCCTTCGTCTACCTACTATCACTTTGTCATTCACTTCTGCAAGTCTTTAGTTCCGACGATGAGTTGTTGGGGAACTAATCCCCCTCTTGGCACTCGTCTTCAGGGGGAGTGATACGTGGTACAAGTGGTCACCGCTTCGTGTACCGATTCCCCCTCATGTCGATCCAGAATATGATTCTACACCGTCTATTCCTCCTGAACAAGACCTAACACCACCTCATCCCCTCCATCATCCCTCCAGTTCTGTCTCCTCCGCCTTCTCTGGAATGTACCACATCGTTTCACTCATCCACTCCGCCTTCTGATAACTGGTACAAGTGGACACCCTCTCGTTACCCATCTCTGCCTCGTTACCTTCATCCCGATGACCCCATTTCCCCCCCGGAGTATGCCCATCCTCCACCTCAAGGCAACCACGACATCCCTTCGTATTACTCTCACGACAGCCCGCCTTATCACTCACCGACTACAATGCTGATGGAGAGGATAACTTAGATTATTCTTGGATGTGTGTTTATTTTAATATATTGTGCTAGTCACTTTATTTATGTAATATCAAATAGATAACTGAGACCACGATTTTTAAATGTAATTAGTCTTCGTTTATGTAAAATTTAAGTTTAATGATACGGATATTTAATCACGAGGACACGTTTCGCCAAACACAACCAAACACGAGAGTAGAAATATGCAACAAAGTAAACTCGAGATTAAAAATTTCTGAAAACTAAAAATTTGTTTATGTATATATATTTTTAGTTTATCGCTCCTTCTTCCCGTCTCTGGTTTTTTATTGCAACTGAACCGCGAAGGCGCTTACTCTTAGAGTTCACCGCGAACCAGTAAGTTTCTCCTCTCACCCGAACCCACATTTGCATTCAATTCCAACAATCTCTCCGGTTGGTTCTTCTCCATCGATTTTGTTTTTGTTCTTTTGATTGGCGCAGCTAGGGTCTGGGTTTGCTGTTGTTTTGAGTCTTGATTTGGGGGATTCGATTTAGACTTTAGGTCAGAGTTTGCTTTTCCTAATTGAACTTTGGAATGTGGTGATGGGACACGGCATGCTGGAGTAGAAATCATCTCTGGGAGTTGAAATTTCTGATTTTTTTGTTCCTTATTCCTGATCGACTGTTAAGATTTATCTGGGTTTCTTCGTATATCTCTAAATAGTTTGTGGATTAAATCGTGTCGTGACAAAACTAATAGACTGGAATGTTTTGCTTCATCATCGTTTTTTCTGTGATTTTATCCCCATTTTAATATGCTTCTACTTTCATCTTTTTTTAATTTAAGCTTCTGGGCATGTCCCGGTTCTTGAGGAAATCAGTAAACCAGGTAAATTTGAACAAAAATGGTTTGTGTAAATAAAATGAAAATCATGATTTGATGAAGTGCTGTTTAAGAATTGTCAAATGATAGTGGTTCTACTTATAGGGATTTTTGCTTGTTGTGCTGGTAAAACGGTTTAGAAGAAAGAAATTTGCAGGAACTTAGCTATTCAATGCAATTGGAGTTATTTGGGATTTCCGTGCGTACTAGGTCATCTAGCTAATCCAAATTGTCATACTTGTTTTATCCTGGGTTTGTTCTTTGCTATAATGTGGAAGCTCATGTCAATCTGTTTTCTGAAATGATTTATTTTATTCATCTTTCTTTTTGGTAAACTGTATTTCCTATGATCTACTTTGTGGACAAATACAATGATTTGTCTCCTACAGTTTCCTTACATATGATTGTTTCATTCGTTATCCATGTGTGTGTATGATTATATGTTATCTGGCAATGGTGTGTTCGCACTGGTAAACTTCTTTAGCGAGCATCCCAATTAAAAGAAAATGTTTTATGGTCGAATTCCTGATATGTCATGGTGGTAAACAGAGTTGCAGGCCCTTGGCTTGTAATTGAAGGAGTTCCAATGCGTATATTGTACTTGTTGATATGCTTTATCGGAAAAAAAAAATCTCAAATCATTTGAGCCTAGGGTGGTAAATTACTTGTACCCCTTTGCCAAAAAACTTAATGCATTTCAAGGCATGAATGTACTTGACATGTTTTCTTGAGACCAATCTTAAATGAGCCAAGGGTGGTAATTATTCTTTTACCAATGTTCATTATATTGGATTTTAACATATGTGCAAGTAGAAACCTCATGGTTTGAATCCTTTTTTCAATGATGCAGTTCATGCTAATGTATGCCCTTACTATGTCATTCTTATTGTTGACGTGCTAATGTATGCCCTTACTATCTCATTCTTGTTATTGACATGCTCCTATTGGTTGTTGATTTTGTAGTATTCCGCGGCTTTGATCTTTGGCTCTTATGGAAAATAACCTTCAGTATTCTGGAGTGCAGGTACCATATCCTAAAACAAGTTATTGCAATTCTTATATAGTATATTAGACTTGATTTTTGAAACAAAATTTGCTGTCGCAGTTTAAAATGATTACAGTGCCTAAAACGTGTGTTCATCGTCTTTTTATAATGTTCTCCAAGGTTAATATGCCTTTCAATGGGCTCAATTATTTGTTGGTTTTGCATGGATCAGAATTCAATCTAAATTGCTTCTATGAACAAATTTGTTTTCAAATGCGAGTAAAAGTTGTAATTCAGATTTTGATCCAATTCTATGAAATGTAGATTTCAGTTATCTATTTCATGGAAAAATCAAGCCATACCTGCAAGGTTATGTGTAAAATGGAAAATAAATATTTGATTTGAAACACACTACTTAATGTGATTTGATTTATAGAAAGTGGAAGAGTAGGCCCAAAGGGTCATGCAAGGTCTGCCTTTATGTTAAGAACTCATCTGGCATATATTTGTACTTTTGTAATGAGGCTTGCCTTATACTTCTGAAGAGTTTGTAAGGAACTTACCAAAAGTTGAGAATTATTTTTATTTTCTATCGTTACTTTGACGAATAAGGTAACAATATCTTATTAGTATTCTGAAATTTATTAGTGATCCCGAGCCTGTATATGACTCAACAAGCTTACATATTTCAGTAAAGATGGTTCATAACTCATGTATTGCCTATAAAAAAGTAGCTCCTTGTATTTTGTTGGATTTCTGTTCCCTGGGGTTGGAGATTTGTCTCCTTATATGTCCTAAATCTTGATGAAAAGGTGAGATGAGTACACATTGTCCTTTTTCCTTCAGCAATTAGATGCTAGTAAATTGGGATTTATATTTTCTATAGCTGGAGCAATATTTTTTCTATGTGCTTATCTCTTGTAAATGGTTTCCTTCTTAATTCTTGGAAGCCTATGCGCCCCCCTATGGTTGGTTCTGTTGATCCTCGAAGCTTTGTACCAGCCATGCCTGTTCAAGTAATGTCCCTTCTCCCTTGTCCCTTTTAGTTTGTTTAATGCATTCTTCTGCTTTAATTAACATGCAATATCCTATTTCTCATTCAATATTAATGCAGTTTCGACCAGTGGCTCTGCCCCAGCAACCACAGCAGTTCATTCCTGTAGCTTCTCATCATTTTCAGTCTGTTGGTGGGAGTGTTCCTATGATGAATATTGGATTGCCTCCACAACCTCAGCAACCCCAACATTCTCAACAATTGCAGCAGTTGCCACCTAGACCTGGTCAGCCATCACCGCAGGGAGTCCCACTGCCAAATGCACAGCAGAACAGGCATGTCATGTCTGGCTCACCATTGCCTCAGCCTGCTGCTCAGCCTCCAAATAACTATACACCTGGATTAGGTGGCCCAGGAATTCCTCTCCCTTCATCTTATTCCGTAAGTTTTCAAATGTTCATTCTTGGTCAACTATTTTTTCTAGTTCAGTATCTTTACTCTAAACATTATATATTTGCATCTATGCAGTTTGCGCCATCTTCTTATGGTCAAGTACAAGTCAATTTTAATGCTGTGGGTCAATATCAGCCTCAAATGCATCCACCAAATATTTCTGCTGGAGGTCAATTAGGTTCTTTGGAACCTCAGAGTTTTGCTTCCTTTACACCTCTCCAAAGTCTGAGCACAGCTTCTGTTACACCTGTTCAGCAAACTGATCAGCAGCTTTCAGCTAATACCGCAGTTGCTTCGGTTAGATTTCTGTTTTCCTTTTAGCTAGTTGCTGTCTCTTCCCTCTACATTGTTCCAAAACCCATTTTGCTCCTTTATGACCTGTGCCTCTGCTATACGTAGAGATTTCTTCATTGTGTCTACTGCATTTCAAAATTTCAGGATGCAAGCATCCAACCTACAGCTGCAAAAGAGGTCCTTTTGAAGTGGATAAAAAATAAAGCTGCCAATGGAAGAAGGTATATGATTCTCTTTATGGGTATCTGGTATGAAATTGGTTGTATCCATTGTACGTTTTTTAACAAACTGAAAGTACATAATGACATGATCTATGCTCACAGTGAAGACTGGCAGTATGCTAGAACACTTGTCTATTATGCCTATATTTTAAAGGGGACAATTATTTTACCAAAAAGTCGGGGCCCACTCACTGTTTTATGATAAGAACAACCTGTCTTTTCCCATTAGTCCTTTTGCCCCTCAATTTCAAGAATCGGAAAAATCAGCTCGAGTTTTGAATATATTTGTTTGGGTAATAAATATGGTTAGTTGGTAGGTTAGAGTTTCACCATTATTAGGGTAGTTGAGAGGCTCTCTCCTTGTGTGTGATCAGTGTTCTAAATAACCCGATATCTCCCTGCTATCTCGGTGAAACTTAACCACCGAGATTTGACCGTTTCTCACCGATAAGTGGAAACTCGATCAACTCAATCAAAACTCAGGAATAGCAAATTAGATTATTGATGGCAAGTTCAATTCACTTTTCAAATACAATTCAGTTTCAAAGAATATGAATTAAAGTGTATTTGAAACTATCTTATTTTACTAAAATATTGCTGCTTTTTTGTCTTTAATACATGTATTATGTATATATTTATTTATTTCATACAAAATGTGTTTTGTCGATATGTCTCCAATAAGTTAAAGATCCTAGATCGACACCTCTCCGAGTTTTGACCGTTAACGAGATTTAGAACCATGCATGTGATACATATATATATATGTGTGTGTGTGTGTGTGTGTGTATTCAGATTGTTCAGTATAATATACAATTTGAGCCGTTTGTCAGTGCGACATGTTATTAGAGCATGGTTTGCTCAGTGGGTGTTGAAGGATGGTTTCCCAGTGTGCAACCAAGGTGTTCTTTGGTGAATTTAAAATGCCCAAATGTGCATGCCTTCTTGCTGACATAGTGTGCAGATGAGTCTATCTGTGTATCTGTTCTCTCCTACATGTGTTTTTGGCGAGAGGGCACCATTTGAGTTCGTATCGGTATAATACTATTTTACTCTGACCACTTTCCGTCACAGACCTGTGGAGCTGGTGCAGAAGTTCTTTTCCAACCCTTCTCGATAGGTTCTTGATTCTGGTACCACAGGATGTAATTCCAAATTACTTGACAGTTATAAGCTACATAATTCTCGTTCTTCAGTTATTTTAGTTGATGTGTCTGAGTGACATGCTCTTGGCTTTGGGGCAGTTATCCTCACACCATCTATTTCTCTACCTTAAGTCTTGAGTCTCTGGATTCTCGCTTAATATTATATCTATTGAGTAAAATTACTTGTGCCCTCTATTGTTGTGTCTCATTTTATCCTGACCATTGTTTATTTCAAGATCTTTTGACGAAGTAGATTATTGGTGAAGGACATGAATTTGGGAGACTTTACATTCTGGATATCCAAAGGCCCACACCATGACTAGGTGCTTGTTCAACTTCCTTAACTTTGTTTGAATCCCATTGTCGTTCTGGTCCTTCGTCTCTTTCTGTTTTGAAGCGTCTTTATTCCCAGTTTGAGAAGGTATACCAATTTGATTGTGAAGCATGTCAGCTCGCTAAACATCATCCTCTCCCGTCTATCTCTTGGGTCAAGAAAAGAGTCCTTTCTCCATTTAAGTTAATTCATTCAGATGGTTGGGGTCAATTTCCAGTCATGTCTAAAACTTGATTTTAGTATTTTGTCTCTTTCGTGGATGATTTTTCACAGGGTTCATGAAAAAACATTATGAGCTGATTTCTCATTTTACTGCTTTATGTGCTGAAATAAAAACTCAGTTTAGTACAACTGTTTGTATCATGAGCAGTGATAATGCAAAAGAATACTTTTCTAAAAAGTATACCAAAATGACATTCTCCATGAACCATCCTATATTGATACCCATCTCACAATGGTGTTGCTGAAAGAAAAAAGCGATGTCTTCTTGAGACTGCTAGAGCTCTATTGTTTCAAACTCATGTTCCCAAGAGTTTTTGTGCAGATGTCGTTTATACTGCTTGCTTTCTTATTAACAAAATACATTCTTCGGTTCTTCATGGTGACATTCCCTATCAGATTTTATTCCAAAGCAAAACTTTGTTTTCTGTCCCACCATGCATATTTGGGAGCATTTGTTTTGGTCGGGATGTTCGTCCTTCTCTTACTAAACTAGACACTAAGTCAGTCAAGTGTGTTTTCTTAGGATCTCCCGTTTGCAAAAAGGGTATAAATGTTATTGTCCAAGTTTGCATAAGTACTTGATGTCTAAGGATGTTACATTTTTGGAGCATATATCCTTCTTTTCCTCCACCTCTACTCCTGCTATATGTGAGAGAGATTCAGTTTGTGTACCCATAACGCTAGAATCTTCTGTCTAATGTCATGAACCAACTTCTTTTTTGTCACTGGATCCTACAGGCAACCTTGATCTTCCTATAGCCCTCCATAAAGGTAAACGCAACTGTATTTTTCTTGTTTTCTCTTATGATCAATTATCCCCTCCATCTTGTTCTTTTCTTGTTTCTTTTGATTGGATGCCTGTTCTGGAAACTCTACATGAGGCGTTATCTCATCCTGGATGGCGTGCATCAATGACGAAAGAGATGAGTGCGTTAGATGAGAATGATACTTGGGAGTTAGTACAGTTGTCTCATGGGAAGAAGGCTATTGGCAGTAAATAGGTGTTTGCTATTAAGTTCAATTCAGATGGCATTGTGGCCCCGCCTTAAAGCGCGCTTGGTTGCTAAAAGATATGCTCAGACTTATGGTGTTACTACTAAGACACATTTTTCACATGTTGCTAAGATGACGTCTGTTCGATTATTCATATCTCTTGTTGCCACAAATGATTGGCCTTTATATCAACTTGACATTAAAAATGTCTTCTTGTGTGGAGATTTGGAGGAAGAGGTTTATATGGAGCAACCACCTGAGTTTGTTGCTTAGGAGGAGTATGGGAAAATATGTCATCTTCAGAAGTCTTCATATGGATTAAAACAAGGTCCCCGTGCTTGGTTTGGGAAGTTTATGAAAGCAGTTGAGGAGTTTGGCATGAACAAGAGCAATGCTAATCACTTAGTGTTCTATAAACACTCTACAACATACATTATACTTCTTGTTGTGTACATAGACGATATTTTCATCACAAGGAATGATAAGGCGTGAATTTTATCTCTAAAGTCCTTTATTCATGGCTAGTTTAGTTTCATACAAAGGACTTGGGTTTTCTAAAATATCTCTTGAGAGCTGCAATAATGAGAAGCACTAAAGACATATTCTTGTCTCGAAAGAAATATGTAGTCAATAATATAAGCCAGTTCATGGTTGCTCCAAAAAATTGATCATTGGACTGCTACAGAACATATTTTGCATTATTAGAAAGGAGCCCGAGGACGAGGCCTATTCTATCTGAATCAAAGATAGTTTTTAGTTTCTGCATTTCTTATTATTTTTAGAGAGATGTAGAAGACGAGTGAACCTCCCAAGGACTGGCCTTCCAACATTGCATTTCTCAGACAAGGATTTGATTTTCAGTGATTCACTTTCTTGAAAAGCAGTGACATCCATTTTAAGGAATATAGTGTACAAGGTAGTGCAAGTGCTTTAGTTGGGGAGAAGACTTGCAGGCAGTCTTGATGCGAAGTAGCCAAGACAGCTGAGATGCTAAAGAAACTGAAATTTGATATATGCTAAAAACAAAGTGACCACCATAGGCTTAGGTATAGCACACAAGTTGTAGATAAATAAGTGAACAAAAATAGGCAAACAAAATGACAGTCTACTATGCTACGCCTCCCGAAGCAACAGCAATAGCAACATCAACAGTCGAATTGGGACATGCAAGCAATGTAGATTCTTCTTTCTTATAGTTTGTTTGTTAGGTTTAGGCAGCCTTGTTCTCAATCAGCTTCTCAATCAGATCCGCTGCATCTTGAACTGTGGTGATACTCTGAGCACTCTCCTCTTCCACACTTATTCCAAACTCTTCTTCAAGTCCCATCACTATCTCAACCTATACAAACATAACAAGGAAGATATAACCAACCGGGTTAAGGATTCATAGAACAAACAAGAGTACAGAAACTAGTTCAAGTCTACTAGTTGTCATTGTTGCTAAGCCAAGGTCAAATGAGACATGCTCAAATAAATCCTCCATATAGTCAATATTTCAGTCACACCGTCAAATGTAAAAAATGTGAAGGTACCGTGTCAAGAGAATCAGCTCCAAGTGCAGCAAACTTTGAGTCTCCTGATACTTGAGTTTCAGTTGGAATAGCCAATTGCTTCCTCACTATGGCACACACCTTGTCCACAGTCTCTGTTTTGGCCTGCCAAAAAAAAAGCAAATATCTAACTGGTTGTTCTTTCCATAGTACATCAAGACTCGGTAATAATAATATTTCTTAACAATCAACACATTTTGGTCAAAAACATAAATGCAAACTAGCATGCAGCATCGTGATGAGAAACATAACATACCGCACAGAGAATCTGGGGTCGAGAATATCCTTTCTGTAACCTAAGAGATGGAAAGCCGACAGAGAATGTAACTGATTTCAGACTGGAGCTCCTGGCAGGTGCCTGATCACCCATTGGGAAAAACCAAATCACATAATTGTCAGAGACAATATATTATATAATATAATAGACAAGGGGCAAAATAGGCAAACAATCAAGTATCTCAATGTTATTAGAATAGATGGAATTCACCAGTTTCAAACCCAACAGTGAACATGGTATTCAAGGAGGCTAATAAACTAGGCATCCAAAAACAAAACCATTGGATAATCATAATTAAAAAAATCTCTAATCAGCCAAACATTTACCAAGAGCTTGCACCAGTTTGAACCGTTTCTAATGAGCCATGAATACTTAAAAACTAATTTGATCTTCTCAATACAATAACAATAACCAGTGTCCCCAAATCAGTCACTTGGTAACATCTTAAAACAGACATCAAGAGACATGAAAAGGTTATAACAATCAATCCAGATGATCAAGGTCAGGAAAAGATATGTGTATTCGATCTAATATTTATGACAACATGTTAATTGGATAAAATCAGTTTCCATGAGACAAAATTATGATCACGTTCATACATGAATCTCCTTTTGGCTTTCACTAGCCAAATTTCCCATCTCAAGACATCAAGGTTTATTATACTCTATGTCATCATTGGTTATATTATTTTATGCATAGATGGAAGTAGATTCTGCTAAAAGTTTTAGTCATAAAAGTTTTATTCTATTCAAATGAAAATCAACTAATGACCATAAAAGAAACAGTGATACAGAGAAGCAACCGAGTCAGTCAAGCAGGACTAAAGATCAAAAGGTATGACTAAAAATCCAACAAAGAAGGGACCCAAATTCAACCATCAAACCAGTATATCCACAACAGTAACAGAAACCGAATTAAGGAGACCCAGTTCACTTGTCAGTTAAAAATCGAAACTTGAACACAGAAAATGAAACCCAGATCAGAAATTACAGAGATAAAAAGCAGCAGAAGATGAAGAGAGTGATGATTACCAGGATGGGCTTGAAGGAGCAGGAGACAGAATTAGCAGTGAAGGAAGCCATTGATGGATGGGAGTGAGATCTGAGATGGTGAAATGAAGGGGAAGGGGAGAAAGAGGCGGAGAGCACAAAGAGCGTGAAGTAAACGGTGTGCGTTTGAGCAAAGAGAGTGAGTACGCTTTTATAGCCCTGAGTGTTTTAGTAGTTGAGATCCTTTTTTCTCCTTGCTTTGATTGTATCGAATTGGGTGTGTTTGGCACTTTTCACTTTCCACTTTGGTTGCGGCTATCAATTTATCTGCTTCTCCTTTTTTTTTTTCTCGACCTGATGTTTATAAACGGTACAATTACTTTTGAAAGGAAAAGAAAAACTGTGTTGTATTTCTTATACTCAATATTTTCTTTCTTCAAAATCTATATTCAAAAATCCAGTTTTATCAGGGATACCACTTGCTTTATCGACTTATTACTTCCCTCTCACGCAGTTTTCCATTTTCTCTCTCCCATGTCCTGAACATCGTTTTCGATGGACGACGATGTCGCGTGATGAAGCCCCGACGAACT